>JAWWEE010000085.1:70524291-70554875 GCA_035221455.1 Xenops minutus | reverse complement strand
CTCCAGCTCTCCTGGAGCCCCTTCAGGCCCTGCAAGGGGCTCTCAGGTGTCCCTGGAGCCTTCTCTTCTCCAGGTGAGCCCCCAGCTCTCCCAGCCTGGCTCCAGAGCAGAGGGGCTCCAGCCCTGCAGCATCTCCGGGGCCTCCTCTGGCCTCTCTCCAGCAGGTCCCCATCCTTGTGCTGTTGTTCCCAGGGCTGGATGCAGAATTCCAGCTGGGGTCTCACCTGCAGGGGCAGAGGGGCAGTATCCCCCCATCCCTGCTGCCCACAGGGGGTTTCTGGGCTGGGGAATCTCCAGCCTCTCCCTCACAAGCACCCCAAAATCCCTCTCCCGGGGCTTCCTTCTCCGGAAAACACCACAGACAGCTATCCCAAGCACTTGATGTAACGATCAGAACAAGCTCAAAAGCAAGGAGAGCAAGGCAGTTGCACAGGTACCCCTCCTCCTGCACTCTGGACACAGAGATGGTTTTCCATGCTTTAGAAGTAATGTTAAAGTTTCAGTGGAGGAGAAAAATAGAAGCTTAAACTGGGGTGCAGAGAAGCAATATATTTAGACAGCAGCTGCCAGCTGTATCCACTCCTTCACCAAACTGCATCTACAGAGCCCAAGGGACACGCTAATTGTGACAATCCTGTTAATGCTTTTGAATACTCCTAACAAAATCTTTGCTATTCTGAATGACACTTCAAAGACAGGCTCAGCACAGAGATTTTAATGGTCTTTCACAACAAAAATTCATCTTTAATGGCAGTTTTACAGACAGACACTCTGTTACAGTGCCACTGTAATCTGCCAAAGCTGCCTGTCGTCTAGCAGGTGATCCTAAGCCCTGACACAGAAATCATTACAAGTTTGATTATTTCATGTATTCCACTCAATCTATTCCTTTCCCAAATTCATATATGGGCCTTACAATTCCCTTGATTTATTCCAGTTAAAGACAGAAATTACCTACTCCCTCAACAAAAAGTAGGGAAAGAATCTACAGTGATTTCTGATCAGGGAGAGGGAAGTAAACAAAAAGTAAACTCAGTACTAAAATAATCCTGATAATTGTCTTGAAAAAAATCAATATTACAATAATATCTTAAAACATCTTTATGAAGAACAGATTGGGATTGTGTATTAAAGAAATAAAGTTGTTTCATATCTCCTTTCCCCTACCCTACTTCCCCTTCAATGATATGGAAATAAAATTCTTCATTAAGGCCTTATCACATCATTAAACACATTCTAATGGCAAACAAGACAATAGTATATACTTTTGTAAGTGTTAGTATCTTATTAATCCAGCAGCATGCTACCTCAGGAAAAATTTAGCTAAGAAAACAAAACAAAACAAACTAAAAATCTTCCACATCTGTCTCTTACGAAATGTTCTTGGTACAGCTGAATACTAAAGATTATGGACAGGCTTTATAACTTTTTTTTTTTTAAATAAGCCATTATTATCACTAGATTGTGTAGTGAACTGAGTGCTTTCAGCAGCTGCTCCCATTCCCAGCAACCACACTCACACAGGAACAGAGGTGCTGGCAGGTTTGGTTGCTGAAGGGAGTGAAGAGCACTTACGCTGGGTAAATTTTCATCTGCCAGAAAAGACAGAATAAATGCTATTGGACTCCACACACGCATCGGTACTTCCAAGAAAGACAAATAAAACCCTGCAGGATTTATGAACCTGCCCGTATATCGCAGTCCTTTCAGCTCTCTGTACTTCCTCTAATCTGCTTCGAACAAAGAGCGTATCTGTTCCAGGAAGTCCTGACAAGCTCTGCGGAATGACACTGAATCATACCACTAACTCATTACACACTACCTACACAAAACCCTCCTGTAATGTTGACAGAGCTGTATTTAATGAGAGGAACGTTTCAAACATTGCCTCTCTGTCAGTTTTCAAAAGAACGATTCCAAGTACAAAACCAGCAGAGCTTTACACGACCCTGTAACAAACAACCTGAAACTCTTCCAGAGATGTGATGCTTCAACTGGGGAACTGCATTTTAGGCACAGACTACAATGCAATTTTAATGTTAAAGACACTGCTAACACTATCATCAGTAAAGTTTATCTTGAGGAAAACAGAAGTTAAAACTCATCAGAACTGGTGTGGAAGAACATTTATTTCCAAAGTAAGCTCCCTACATGTAACACTGAAGTATGGTTTATGTCACATCTTCTCATGAGATCTGGAATCAACATCCCTCAAATACAGCAGGTGCATGAAAAAAAGAGCCATGTAAACAAATCTGGAGATCTACAGAAACATTCCACTTACTCATTTCTCTTCTTCAGACATCAATTTGCTGATATTTCAGAAATCAGTATCAAACAGGCAACACAATTTATTTTTGCAATTTAAAACTCCACACAACTGCAGAAGAAGAACTTGAGTTTTCACCTCACTGCATCCCCCAGAAACAAAGTGACACCTCCAGCATGCCATCAGCACAACCACTTCCACCAGTAACTGGCTGTGGGCTGACAGAGTACCTGAAACAAATGTCCAAACTTCTGCAAAACTAAATGGAGTAACTTCTGTTGATGGTTTGAAGTGGCTGTGAGAGGTTCACCATGTACTTCTTCAAAGCTGGCACTGGCAGCAGGTTATCATCATCACTACTGTACTATCACATGGAGTATGCAAATTCTAGTATTTAAACATTATAAATCCATCACTACAAGTTTCATATTGTCTCACATGCTCAAGTTATACAAGAAGGCTGAAAAAAAAAGAGCCTACTTACAAGAGTGGAATTTCAACAATAAGCTGGATGAGGCAACACAGCAACTCTTCTATGAGATCTTCACACTCTGCTCCTGAAAAGAAACACAACCAAATGGTTTCTTGATTTTCACATACCAAAAGAAAACAAAGGTTTAAAAACACAGATCCACATGATCAACATTTAAAGTAAGGAACAAACAAGAGAAGTTCTATGTGTTAAAGGAGATGAGATTTTTTTTCCTGAAATAGAAAGCACTTGGAACAATCACCAGAAAAAATGGTGAGGCCTTCAAGTTTTTACATAAAACTAATAACAACTGTGTGAAGTAAATGAGATGTTGGTATTGCAGGAATTTGCTAATATTTAGCACATCGAGCCTTACTTTATGTCTTACTTAAGTTCATACCAAACAGTGTTAGTACAAAGAGTTGAACTAATCACTACTGACTTCTCATGGGTCCACAGTTCAAACCTCCTCTCAAAATTCCCATCATTTCACATATTTTCCTCCCCCTTTTTCTAAACTCAAGCAAAGAATAATCAGAGACAGATAGAAAACAGTTTCATTTGTCTGAACACACAGTGAATATTCAAATTGTAACCTGTCAAAAGAATGCAGCTACAGAGCACATCAGTGCTGCTCTTGAGTAATCTACATTCAATTTTTTCATGAATGTTTCTTTATTTATTGAAGAGGTTCTACACGTATCAATGACAAGTAAGTGCATTTTAAGGAAACAGAAATTCTCTAGTTATATACAATGTGACAAAATGCATGGAATGATTCAAAATTATTTAAAAATATGCAACTATTCTAAAAAATAAAACTGGTATTCTACATCAGCACAGCAATTTTTAAAAGCAACTGAGGAAAAAGCTTATTAAACCATTTGAAGTTTTCATATAACACTAAAAAAAACAGAAGATAAATCTCTTGGCTCATCAAGATTTTTTTCTGCTTTCAAAAATAAAATGATGAAGAGAAATCCACAACATCATAAAGATATGGAGGGTTTTAATGTGCTGAATGGCTTAAGAGACAGCATAGTTTATCCCCTGCATTACAGCACTACAGCAGAATAATTACCCAAATGCCTGCTTATTTTTTATATTCAAATAAATAAGTCTTGCCATAAACACAACATTATGGCCAGGTTACAGCAGTTTTATTCTGTTTAACCCAAGTTTGTTCTTGAGTCCAGGACTCAATTTTAAGAAGCACACCAGGGGGAATATTCACAACAAAGCAAAATTATTTCTTTCCACAATTGATTTATTAAAAACACATTAAAAATTGTCACCTAGTGAACTGCACATTCTGAAGGAAATCAGTTTTTTATCACGGAAACGTGGTTTCCTTTATATAGAATCCCTCATGAGCAACACAATGCAGCTCCTGTTAGTAAAAACCGAGAATTGCTCAGAGTATTTAACCTTGGACAGAAACCACAGCCAATAATGGAGCCCAGATAATGTATTCTAAAGTAACCTGAATATGACATTTTCCTAAGGCTTTCTGCATCTAGAAAATGCTTATAAAGCAAGACTGCTACTAGTTCCCAACAGGTACCTAGTTTTTATTCTTGACAACAGAGGAAAGGGAAAACAGAGGGAAAAGGATGAAAAAAGTAAAGTGAGTGCATTTATAAAATAGTGTTTCTTCCACCATACTATATGCACAACTCATTTGAAGAGAGAAAAATGTTATTTGAATATGAAAGAAGGCTTTACCCCCAGCACTATATCCAAAATAAGAGAACAAAATATTGAGTTAGTACAGTCACGTAGAATGGAAGATGCAATTTAACAAAAAAAAGTTTAATTGCTGTAATCAATGTCATTCAGCTACAGTAATTAATGTGTCCTTTTCCCCATTGGGGCACAGCATTCTTGTTTAATTTTCATCTTGCCAAGACAATGAGGAGGATATGAGCCAAATCTATAACGTGAGAGAGAGAGCTATAAACATGGAACACTCTGTGTTTTCACAAACAATGCCTCTTTCAATAGCAGGATAAAGACAATACACACAAGACTCATTCACATTAATAGATCGCATACTTGGATGGAAGACACGTGTAAAGCCTTGGGGAAAATAAGTAAAGGGTGAACCTGTCTAGATAAGATTAGAGCAGACTCAAAGGGAAAGAAACCACAGGTGCGTCTTCCAAACTCCACTGCAGAACTGCAAGCACATTCAGGTTTTAAAATGTCCAGTTATGCTGAAATACCATTTTTACATCAGCTATGTGTAAGTTCTCAAACATGAGGATTACTTAATTTTGCAGGTAATTTGTTAGATTTTGACTTTCTGGTGGGGTTTATTTGTTTTGAGTTTGGTTTATATATACATACATACATATAAGTGACTTTTTATTCTCTTTTTTACTTTTCCAAAGCTACATACATTTCAGACACTGGATTAGCACACACTACACAGGCAAACGGGCTTATAAAGAAGAAACTATACATGCCAGGAGGCTCCACTTCTAGCAAAACCAGCTCAGCACCCTTGCCCAGGACACAGCCTAGCATTTAAAGAGTCTTTTTTCTCAGGAAACAAACTATTACATTGTCAAGACTTGATCTGAGCTGCTGTAGCAGATGGATGTGCCCAATAAGATATTCAGGCATAGCAAGGTATATTGTCATCTTAGGTGCCACTTGTTTTTCTGCCCTAATACAGATACGATGGAACCTGGACACAAGTAATGAAATAAATAATCTGTTCCAAAATAGAATTAAGGCTTCATTGGGTTTTGTGGTTTGATCTTCAGCTCCAAAGACTCTCAAAAACTCCCAACTTCCACTTAAGAGTGCTAATAATGAGTACATTAATTAACTACCATTGCTCATTTGCTTTATGTGATAGCTGAACACTCACAAAACCATTTAAGAGTTGCAGTAAATGTGTTATTTATTCCCTCCTCTCTGTCCTCTTATTTGCTTTAATACACCAGGAACAGACCTCAGCAGCAGCCTTGTGATAAAAAACTTCTTTACAGAGAATGAATAAAGCTTCCTACTACAGCTCAGGGATTAAATGAATTGATGGTCTGATTCAGAATATAATACTGGGCATGCATTCTCTTACACCTCTGAATCACAATACAGCTAAAGACTGTGCAGCAATAATGGGAGGCAGACAGAGGAAAGATGAATGATTTCTGCTAGTGGGACTAACTCCAGCTTTCAATCAGCAGCTGCCAAGGCCAGTTTGGGATTTATTATTAGCAGAATTTGTGTAGCCGAATACTAAAGAATATTGTATAAGTCTCTATAAGGATTTTCCTGCAATCAAAATTTTGCAATATCCTACAAAATTATAAGAAGATTCCCAATTATGAAGAGGCAAAAGCTGCACTTCCTGGTCTAAAGGACCATCTGAAAATTGCCAAAAGGAAGAAATTTCTACTCATGGTATGACTCTTCTTGAAGGAAATCAAAAAACAGTGCTCCTAGTGGGGACTCAGTCCTGTGTGGTTTCTTCATTACAACTTTATCATGCTAGGCTACAGCACATCTATGCACTCAAACCTCAAAAAAAAAATCCCCTTTTTATGACACAAAACACAATTGCACATCCTTCTTCTGAGCTTAAAACACAGTCTAGCAGGGAAAAGCACAAACAGGACATTCAGAAAAAGTCAAAGCACAGGAACTGCAAAATCTGGGAGACCAAATATCCCAGGCAGGTGCTGATGCTCTGACTACAGTGTGAACATCCCAACATGCTCTGAGCTCCCAGGTGCTGAACTGAAATTCAGAAAACACAGCACTGGAATATATTAAACAACTAGAAGGACAAAAATGTGATGCTCACCATTTAAATGGAGAAACAAACACCACTACCAGTGGGATTTACGAAGGAGTTTTGATATGATCCTGAAAAGAACAGTTCCCTTTTCTCTGAAGGCTGAGAAATTGAATAAAGCAAATAAAAACGTATCACAGGAAAGAGAGGTTGTTTGTGTTGTTGAGTGGTTATACTGGTCTTTCCAGTAACTACTCACCAGGCATTAAGGAAATAGGAAACTTCAAAATTCAGACACTGTATTAAATATGGATACTTTATTTGCATTATCTAGTTGATATAATAATGTCTTTTATAAGACTTGTTTTATCATGCTCACAATCAAAGAATTATAGATAATGTCAAGCCCTGGTAAATGAAGAAACAGCAAGGATGACTAAGAACCTAATTTTTAAAAAGTATGTTCACCAAATACAGTAAAATTACTAATAAATCTATGTAACCATCACAATAACAGGCATGCTCTAGTTTTCAAAGACTAAAAAATAAAATTCAAGAAAGCTACACTTGATTTAATTATAGGAAGATATTCACCTTGTTCCCATACTCTGCAGGTATCTAAAAAAACCTGTGTGAACACTTTTAGGAGCCAAACCTTGTGGCTGTGTAAACTCAGCCCGTTATGAACCTCAAAACCCTGAGGAAGGACACAAGAACCATCCCCAACTGGAAACATGAGGAGGAGCCGAGGAGCGGCTCGTTTCCTGCCTCACCAGCAGACCACACACAATTACCTTCCTAATCAACAACATCCCATGAACAATCTGCTCAGAGATAATTGCTAAATGCATTTGCCATCAATATGCACAAAATTATCGCTAATAAATGTCATTGTGAATTACAGTCAAGTGCTACTAGACATGATATAAACATGGATCTACCCCAGTGACAAGAATCACTTTCCACGCCACGCTGCGAGGAACTCCCAGAGCAAGGAATAAAGATCACAGGGGTTCAAGCTAACAAAAGTCTCAGCTTCTCCACCCGTCCCACTGGGTTATGCTGTACACTGCAGCAGGAGGTGAGCCATTTTTTAAATCCAGGACCTAACCCATAGGCAGTCTGCAGGGATAGCTTATTACAAACAGGTTTTCCTTTCTAATGCATCAGCGAGCTGACTTCATTCCTGGAGATCACTCATCACAGTTTAAATATACTAAACCATTTCAACATGTAGCACTTAATCTGTTGGCACCAGAATTCTGATTTCCCCACAGCAATGGCAGGCGCCAAGGAGTTAAACAGATTTTAATGAGCAGTTTTCACTGTTCAATGAACAAGCAGTGATTTGGGGTCCTCGATGTGCATCCCTGTTGTAGGAAACCCACTGCGAGGTACTCCTGGTTGTTCTCTCACAATCCACTCACACTGCATGAGCGTTCTGAGAGCTTTTTGGCTTTATGGCATAAACAACATGCAATTACAAACTGAGCAGTACCCCGGCTTGGACTTGGCAGTGTTGGGTAAGTGGTTGGACTCGATGACCATAGAGGGCTTTTCCAGCCTGCACGATTCCATGACTCACCACAAAGCAAAGGAAACCAAGGCTCCTATGCCAGCATTGTCCATCATGCACTCCGTAGGAGCATCTTGATACAGTGATTTGTGGCAGACAGTGATAACTGTCTTTCTGCTGTAACCTAACTGAATGAGTTCTCATTATTTTTATTCAAAAAGAATGACCAGAAATAGAACACCTGGATTACCTGAGCATGTTCCCTGACATCTTCCATCTTGTGTAATACACGCTCCATTTCCTGAAGATGCATCTATTTTAGAACATTCTGTCTAAATTCTTTGACTTTTCTTGTACTCTTGTATAAACTGTTGCCCACTTATTAAATTTTAGCAGTTGCCTTTTCAACAAATCAAGCCTAACCACAGTACTGTTATCTTCCCTCACAAGATTCCTAAAAATCGCATTAATTCTACTCTATGACTGCTGCTGATTCATGAAATACATGTGAAAAGAAGCATTAAATTGTAATTCACTGTTCCAACATCAGCCTGTGGTCAGCTTCACCCCAGTGCTGTTCTGCTCCTCTGAAGAACACCATTAGCACCACTCAAACTTTATGAAAATGACTAAAACTCAGGTAGGTCTGCAGCATCTCTTCTGAACGACTGTTCAAAACCTGCCAAATTAATCTAAACCTAACCCTCTGGTACTTAACTTCTAGCTTTAAAGCAAAGTTTGGGATTCTTAGTCTAACCAAAAGAGAAGCACAGAACTAATTAGACCTTAAAGGGTCAAAGGCAAAAGACCTTTAAGACAAATCCAACCATTAACCTAACTCTACCAAGTCCAGCACTAAATCATCTCCCTAAGTGCCACATCTACAAACATGAGGACATTTCATTTTCTCCTGGGATGTTTGTTTCAGTAGCATGGTTGTGCACCTACCATACGAGCCTGGTCCTGCTCCTCCTTTCTCTTCATAAGTAAAATGAACTTGCAGCTCCTCTTCTGACATTCGACTGATGAATACTTTCAGCAGACAGCAAATAATGAACAGTGCATTGTGAGCCTGCCAGATAAAGAGGTGGCTAGAAAGAAAGAATAAACAAACAGAATCAGTAATGCTTCACCAGCAAACACACACCAAAACCCGCAAGAAAATAAATGCCAGAGTAGCCAACGTCCCTGGAGTTGAAGCAAGAAAAAGCCAAAGTGCTCAAGCAGGGAGTTCAGCTGATGCTACAGAAAAGACAATGGAAATGGATTTAAAAGTAGTAGAGAAAATAAAACCTTATTTCCAACATTTGTACCATTACAAACACCACAGCTGACAGAAGTATCACTCTTTGAAGAGCTCGCCAAATGGGTCAGCAAATGTCTGCAGGTTTCAGACACCATGGACTCAAGGCACCCCGACAATGGAAAACTTCCAGCAGATTGAGACCTGAAAGCTTCTCTGGCTCCATAAACCTTATCCCTTTCCCAGTCAAATAGCCTTCAGGTGACCACAGGGATTTATGAACTTCATGGGCAATACTTGACAGCAAAACCTGATGGCAGGCCTGGGAGAAAGGGGGCACTGAAAACAAAGTTTTCCTTTTTGCAGCCTCAGATCTGAGGAGAGTGGGATATTTACCTGTGGGTGTTGGGGAACAACTACAGAAAGACTTCTGCAAAAACCCCACAGTGCTGCACAGGTAATCTTCTGTAGTTCTGTCCTACTGCTGAAAGGGGCAAGCAAAACCAATGGCAGCTGCATGACATGACTTGAAAGTAATATCTTTATTCATATTTTTATAAATTTTAATATGTATTTATAAATACATATTTTAGGTACTTTTATATATTATTTATTTATTTTAAATATTTTCAATATAAAATACTGGCTCATACATTAAGCTTGAGCTAAAAAGTTCAGGTGATTTTTAAACAGCTCTAAACCAGTAGTAATCCTAACCTACACCATTTGCACACAAATGTGTTCATCTAAAACATGCCTTTTTCACCAGCAATCGATTTACCTATTACACAATCTTCTGTGTTTGGAAAAGCACTAGACACTTGTTCTAACAACAATTTAAGAGAATTCTAAGGTTTGGTCTGCGAGCATGTTAATCAGCAAAGTAAAAAATTCAAGAGCTAGCAACAAAAGGAACATTTAAAAAATTAAATGGCACACACAGGTTTTATTCCAGGGACTTACTTTTGACATTCTGCTGAAATTTTTAGTTCTTTGGTTCTAGAAAGAAAGACTTTAACCAATGACCCAAGGTTTCCTGTTCGAGGATTCTTCTCAACTAGATGAAAAAAACAAGATACAATTGCAAGTTGACACTAATTCAAACAATATACAGAAATAAAAAAAAAATTTATGTCAAATCTTTTTACTTAAAGCACAGTATGTCTTGTCTTGCTGTATAGGTGCTGTTATTTTGATTCTCCAGTACATGATTTAATACTTCATAATTGCTCTCTAAATACTACTCACGCTAGATTTAAAATATCCCAAAGGTGGAATACTCATACTGCTTTCTTTCCAAGACTTGTCTACACCAGAACAGTCTCCTCTCAGAAAGCTGAGCAGGTTTTCACAACTAGGTTTACCTTCTTGAAACACCACTGATCACATTTATATCAACCTGTGATTCCTTCCCCTTACTGATCAGCTTAGAGGGCAGAGGGAAAAAAAGTAGTAGGGATGGAATTACTTTAAGCCTTTCAGTCACACCGTTCTGTAAAACAGTTAACAAGGGAACTTTCTGAAGGTTTGGGATATACATAAACAAACTCTTGCCATTGCTTTAATCTTACTAGAATATTCGTAATACTGAAGACATGACTATGTACAGGGATGCTGTTTCTTAATTTTTCTGGAAAAGCACATGGAAAAAATATGTCACAACTTCTCACCTAAAGACTTGCAGACTGAGATTGTGGCTTCTTCCAAGAGCTTTAAGTCAGCGCTAGAGAAGAAAGAAAAGAAAAAAAACATGGTCACACAAGTAATTGGTTCCCTGCACTTGAAGTGAAAATTCATTACAAAACAACAATCATAAAATGTTTCTATGAAGCCCTTAATTTTAGCAATCCATTAGCTGGCAGAGGTCAGCTTGTCCAACCTCCCGGCTCAACCAGGGTCCATTTAGAACCAGCCACCCAGGACAATGTCCACATGGCTTTGGATTATCTCCATACCTCTCCAGGTAACCCATCCCAGTGCTTGGTCATCTTAATAGCAGGCACTGCAACATGTATTTGAAGCACAGCAACTATAAAATAGGAATCTAATATTCAAAAGTGAACTGTTGAAGTGCCTCTTCTCCCAAGTAACAAGTGACGGGACAAAAGGGAATGGCCTCAAGTTGCAGCAGGGGAGATTTAGGTTGGATATTGGGAGAATTGCTTCATGGAAAGGGCTGTCCAGCCCTGGCACAGCTGACCAGGGCAGGGGTGGAGTCCAAAAAAAAGGATTTCAAAGCCATGTGGATGCGGCATTTGGGCACATGGGTCACTGGTGGCCTTGGCAGTGCTGGAGAATGGTTGCACTCAATGATCTTAGAGCCCACTTCCAATCTAAGCAATTCTGTGATCATTTGTATTACCATTACCTTTGTGGCTCTAGTGCTGCCATGCTTAGCTTGGCACCACTGAAAATACACACAGAACAGCAACCTACAGCATGAACTTGATTTTTTCTACATGAAATTTGAAATGATGCATTTTGAAAGCATGAATTAAAGAAAACCTGGCATTTAACCTCAAGCTATAACCTCTTCCCTTTAATTAATGTTACTATACTCATACAGCAATCCCATCAGAAACACCAAATTTTTGTAATTTCACTAATTGCCTGTTGATATGCCTCAGAAAACCATCATCTGAAAAGAACAATAAACCAGTAAAGTAAAACCTGCCAAAAACCATTGAAAGTAAACACGCTCTGTGTCAAACACATATTGTAACACCTACAAATCTACCAGTACAGGGTAAATGATCCTCAAAAACACCTTCAACAGATGGGAAAACAAGACAAATAACCAGATATTGTGTCCACAATGCCACATTGAGCAATATGAAGGTGTCTCAATATTAATAACTAAAGGGCACCCTGTTTCACCACCCTCATCGCTAAAATTTCTCTCTTCTATCTAGTCTGAATCTACCCTCTTCCATTTTAAATCCATCACCCTTTGTCCTGTCACTGCAGGTCCTATTGCTCAGGACTTTGGAAGAGACTGTACAGCCTCTGTACAAACTGAATTAACAGACAGACTGATCTACAGCACCTTTGGAAGTTCAACAAATTTAAAAGACAGTCAAAAAGAAATCAGTTTGGCCCTTGTAACAAAGTATGTAATACAGGCGGAACAATTTCAGAGCTCATGGAGATACATCCTTGTAAAGACAGGTATGGCAAGCACCATCCTCAGAATAAACAGAGTAGCAGTGTAATGACACCTGAAGAGTGCTAAGCCTATAAGGGTCAGTGGTACGGCCTCTGTTGCAGCACTCCTCTCACACAAAAATTAATTAGCAAAACTTAATACTGCCATAATTAGATTGCCAAAGTCACTGTTGCTGCCTAAGCATTAAGTGTTCTGAAGAGTAATCTGATTTATATAAAACCATCAGAGACTAACCCTCTGTCCTACCTGCCCAACGCTATCTCAGCAACCACCTGCAGCTCTACCAGCAAACTAAAGGGCAGTGGTGGGGCAAAACAGTCCTTCTTCTTTCTGTGTTTAAATTTAGATGGTAATACAGTTTACAGCACACTGTTGCACCAACCTGAGATTACCAGTGGTGCTGTGTGGGAAGCACTTAAACCAGCTCCACTGCTGAAAACCCTGTGGAGCTGTGCTCTTGGAAGCTGTGGAGTTTGAGCTGTGACCAAACTCCTTTGGACCAGAGCATACTGGCAGGAACAGCAGCCAAAAGTTTCAAAACCCTTCAATAGGAAATTATTCAAGATAGAGACATCAAACAAATTAAGTTTTAAGATGCCTGCAAATTTTCTTGTATATCAGACTATTTTACTGTGTAGTGAGCTGACAGCTGAGACAGCTCTTCACCTACAGCTGAATATCCTAAGACGACTTTAGATTATGCAGATTAGCTTGTTCTGATATCAAATATCAGCATTCATTCCTCTCTTATAAATTGCTTTGAAACATAAGATTCAGAAAGAACATACACTTTGATATATACTTTAAAAACATTAGACTTGGTCTCAAAGGTGGTCTCTTGTTTCAGCACTAAAAACATGCAGAGTAATTGAAAACAAATGGTATTTAGTAAGAACACACCACCAACAACTACAGACAACAGAGTTTCCTAGGTCTAAGACAACACAGTTTCCTAGGTCTAAAACAACACAGTTTCCTAGGTCTAAGACAACACAGTTTCCTAGGTCTGTGACCTTCCACTTAAAAAGAAAACAAACAACAAACTTCTAAATTTGTCCAGCTAGATGCTTGTCATCAGGATTTATTCCTTCCAAGAGCCAACAGGCAAGGAAGGTGAATATTACATCGGACACCAACTCAGTAGAGAATTCTTAGGTACTGAATAATCATCATCTAACACAACATGACCCACCTCCCACTATCCAAAGATCCTGGGGACAACGTATGAGTGGTTGTTGTAATTGCTCCAGGATGAAAACCATAAATGCAGACATTCAGCTTTGAATTATGGTTCATTTTCCCCTAATTTCTAAGCAGTTAGAGTTCAAAGTATAGCCTTCTTACACACTTTTTTTTTCTTCCCTTTGAGTTATTAGAACCCACACAAAATCCTCAAACAAATTCTACAGAATTGCCTAATTTCTGAAAGTTGCCAGGATCAAAACCAGTGGCAAACCAAGCAAGTCTTTCAGATCTTCAGCAAAGCTTTTAACACTAAAGTCATGTTTTTCCCTACCAAGATGAAGTGCAATGCTTAAAAACTAACTACAGCCCACTCACTCTTATTCAGACAAAAAGAACACAACGTTGAATTTTGCCACGCTCAAGACTAGGCAAAAACACCTGAAAACTTCAGTTCACACAACAGAAACATCTAGTTAGGAGGAATTTCAGCAGAAACACAACCCAAACACATCCCCCCCAGTGCAATGGTGTTCTTGAACTCAACAAAAGTACTAATACTGTTCTATTCCCGAGGATGGATTCATGGAGAGAGCATGGGGGGGGGTACAAAAATAGCAGTCCATTTCTAGGTGCCTGGGGCCAAGATTAGCAGTGGCTTTCCTTCCTTTGCTTGGGTAGGAAAGAGAAGTGAGAGACACGGAGAAGTGAGGGATTGGGTGTTTTTTATGCAGTGAAGACACAGAAGGTAAATTAAAATAATACTTAGGCAGAAAAGGCCAGAGCCAAGAGTCATAAGGTGGCACAAAAGAAATGCAACAAGCAGCTGTGGTATTGACTTTGCTCTACAGTCCCTTCAGAGACGACATCTGGTTAATGAATTAATGTAAGAATGGAAACCCAACACTAAAACATTTGTCTTTTCATTAACCCACAGAGCAGCACTGGTACTAAATATTCAAACTGTATTTCAGCACTAACAAGAGGCAGCACTGATAGAGTGAAGCTCCTTCAGTGCACTGATCAAAACTAAAAGTTACAATTCTCTCTAAAAACACTCAGCTGAGGAATACAGGCTGCCTGGTTGTCAATATATGCATACAGACATTTACATCTTGTGTCCAGAGAAGGGAACGGGGCTGGGGAAGGGGCTGAGGGAGCTGGGGGGACTCAGCCTGGAGAAAAGGAGGCTCAGAGGGGACCTTCTGGCTCTGCAACTCCCTGATGGATCCAGGGGAGGGTCGGGATCTGCTCCCAGGGAACAGGGACAGGAGGAGGGGAAACGGCCTCAGGGTGGGACAGGGGAGGTTTAGATTGGGTGTTGGGGAAATTCCATCACAGAAAGGGCTGTCCATCCCTGTCCCCGCTGCCCAGGGCAGTGGTGGAGTCCCCATCCCTGGAGGGATTTCAAAGCCACATGGATGTGGCACTTGGGGACATGGGTTAGTGGTGGCCTTGGCAGTGCTGGGGAATGGTTGGACCCGATGTTCTCAGGGGGCTTTTCCTACCTAAATGTTGTTATGATTCTATGATATGCTTGTTAGAAGGTAAGACAAAAACATCTTGAGTGACAGGTGCTGGGACTCAAAACACACTTTATGTAAAACTAAGTGTTTCTCTTATTTCTAAGCAGGGATGTACTGTAACAATCAGGCTCCTTCACACAGAAAGATGCTCTGACCTATTTTTTTCAAGAACTTCTGGCATTTTAGAATTTATTTTTTTTACTATGTTGTACATTTAATCACTGCAAAATTCCAGTACCGTAAAGACAGGCAGACAGTTGGAATTTGCCAAAAAGTTGGGCTTATTTCACAATTTGTGTAACCTTGAAGGATGTATGTATAGTTTTATTGGGAAAAGTGACATAGGTAACATTGCTTGCCAAAAGAAGGCCTTTTCTTCTTCCATTTAGCTCTGATCTGTAGCAGAATCTGGTCACCAATGGCCAGAGCTTCTATTCTGCTTTTACAGAGCAGCTTGGGTTTTTGCGTTTTCTATTTGAAATACTTTAATCCTTGCACTCCTATATGGGACTTCTATTTTATTTTATTTTATTTTATTTTATTTTATTTTATTTTATTTTATTTTATTTTATTTATTATTAATTTTTTATTTAATTTTGCTATTTTTAATATTGCTGGATTTGTGCTGAGGGTCTTTCTGCAGACCCTTCTGCCCACAGAGGACAGACACAGATGTTCTGTCCTTCTGCATATGGATATTTTTCTGTTCTGTGGGCTTTTCCCACTTTACTGGGGTGTGTAGGGACTGACCCTGCACCTGTACTCTCCTGTAAATAAGGAGCAGTATGGTAATACCAATACATCCTCTCTTAGAGACACCAAGAATAGGGTGGATGCTTCAGTATTTTAAAAGAATCTGAGAGCAAAGCAGTCAATCAGGGCCCTGGAAACCAAAGCAAGTTTATTTTTGTTATTATGTTGCTATTTTATTGTTTGTTAAAGAGTATTATCTATTTTATTTCCCTTTCAAGAAGAGGAATCATGTAGAATTTAAATTCTGGTGGTTGAAAAAGGATGCAGTGATGGCACATAAGGGGTTACACCTGCACAGCCATTCTTCATGGTGCAACTTCTTCCAGGACTCACACAAAAACTTATTAAGCAGCTGCCTGTCACCTCTCCTTAATAAATAAGAATCTCTTTTCAGCCTCTTTGTCTCCTTCACCTCTGGGGCCGGCGTCCTGTAAACACACTGCCAATTAAACCTCACGTCTAGCAAGGCCACAACTAATGAAAAGCAATAGAGAATTCACTGCCTTTTAATGAGGAAAACATTGCTTTTTACAGGGAACAATTTATTGGGCCAATTCCCCCCGTCCATCACCCTGGGGAACTGCTGCCTTTTTTACCCCCTGTTTGTTACTTTGTCAAGCGCGTGTAAAATTGCACGCTGAACACAGAGGTGAAGGCTCTGACTCAATTTATGGTGTGACATCTCTGATCTTGCTCCCTGGATCAGTAAGCGATCCTGGCAATGATATGCATGGAAATTAATTACTGTGCCCGCCAGCGATACAGCAGGACCCTGCCGTTGATAATAGATCAGTTTGCAGGAGTTTGTTAGAGGGGCGGTCGTGTCTGCTGCTGTTTGCTCACAGGCAGACAATGTCAGTGCGGTGCAAACCACCAACATCATCACGATGCGTGGCCGTGGGAGGGGAGAGGGAGCTCCTGTGACAGAGCTCGAAGGCTGCCTGAGTGCCCCTGGAAAAGATAAACCAGAAAAATCACAGGAACGCAGTGATTCCTAAGTCAGTTTTTTAGGAGTGAAGAACCAGTGATAGGTAACAGTACCATAATATTTAAGCAAGGGCTAATTTTTACCAAGCCTAGACTATTAAAGTGATATATATTTCAATGGGGGGGAAAAAAAAATTAATGGAGAGGTCAAATTGCAAATAAAAGAAGTTTGGGAATAAATTCTGGATAAAACCAACCAGGTCACATCTTCCATGGTTATAGCTTTGCAGCCCTATTTCCTAGAATTTGCAGTTTAAAATGCATTCATAGAATCATAGAACCATAGCATGTTTTGGGATGGGAGAGACCTTAAAGATCACCTAGCTCCAACCTTAGCTCTTGGCTGCAGTATTTTGAATGCTGCTCCTGAATATCCCATTTTTTGTTATTTTTGACAAGAGCATGCAGCAGGTTTTATTTGCCTTAGCTCACCAGTGGTTCAGGACATAAAGGGACAGGGAGAGGAGTGGCCAAGATGTGTCATCCTGCTGAGCTGTCTTGGGGGAAATGGGACAATTGCCCCAGAGCAGTTGTATGAAACCCCTCCTTGCTGAGCTGTTGGGCAGTGTGGTCCATGAGCATCCCTGAATCCCTTCACAGCTCACTCCTCCACACAGGGAACGGTAAAACCAACCCCTCACATGAGATGAGTGGAGGGATGGTGGGCAGGGACAGGCATGGGTCCTCAGCTGTGTTCCATTACATCTCTACCTCCTCTGGCACTGCCATCTTCTCCACCTCATTTATTTTGGCTATGGGAAAAGGGTACCAGTCACTCTCCTGCCCTTCTGGCAGAGACCCAGTGGGGTTAGCAGGACACAAAGAAAGTGAACTCTACCAAGCACTGTCACTGGATGCCTTCATAAAGTCTTGCTGGCAAAGTATTTCTGTTTTCTATTTGACATTTTTTGGTCATATTATTTCTTACCTCTTTAATGACAGGTAACTTTTTCTGCTTGGTCCTCAGACTTTTCACATAGTTATGGAATTAATTTAAAATTTCCTTTATTTCTCACCACTTCATGGTTCTGGATACTTTCATACACAAAAGGCCTCTGTATTGGTTTTGGGACTAGACAAATGAGGCAAGATGCCCAGCTAAAATCCCAGCTCTGGGATACCAAGGCAAACAGGGATGATGCCATACTTTGTCCAAAAAAAGTAATTATACCTAAAGAATGGGGGACCCCTTCTCCAGTGTGTGACTGTGGGGTCCCTATTCTCAACCCAGTAATAGTACATGTTTAGGGTTTTATTATATTGAATGTTTCATGTTTGTGGTACTGATTTTCAGTTGACCCTCTGAAACAGCCATACCAGTCTCTTGTGGCACTTTAAAAATCTATTTATAAAAAAGTGGGGGAACCAAAAGAAATGGGTAATAACAAATACCTTGGAAAAGGAGACAGATGGAGAGGAAACAGGGATACCCATTAGCTGGTTTTGATGCCTTGAGCGATGCCAGTGCTTGTTGCTCCCGAATCCCCACAGCCCTCATGCTGTGACCCTTACCCACTGCCACTTTGCATTTGGTAGGGGAACATTTCAGAAAATAGAGGATGAATAAAGGAATAAATCATGCTTTTGGATACCTTGTTTGACCCAGTTTGCATATGCATTGAGGAGCAAAATTTGGTTCTTCCTATTTAGCCCTGATAGTGAAATCTAGAAACTGCCTGATACATATAAAAAGCCCAAGATTATTTCAAAGCTCTGTTAAAAAAAAAAAATAAAGGGGGAGGGAGAGCTGTGAAAGATCATTTCTTTCCTAATGTGACTGTTAGATTTGGCTGGTTTAGCAATTAAACTTTTCCTTTATTTGTTACCCCCACAGACCCCTGGTTAGAATAGGATCCTGAAGTTGAGTCCGCCAGAGCATTGGGCTTACATGATTCAATTAACCTTTAAGGTAGCTCTGGAAGTTGGTACTCTAGGAGATCCTTTTGTTAATTGGCAGCCTGACACAGACAATTAAGTTTGATCAGATGAAGAGGGCATCAGGGACATCATTAGCATACTGTACTGAAGACTACGTGGTGTGTAAAAGTTGTTTAATTTCTGCCAAGGAAGAAAGCGGGGGGCTGGGGGAGCCCTCCATGCACATACAGCATTTTGCTTATTAAATATTTCATTTCCCTTGCCATAAGCTGCAAATGTTCCCATTTTTTACCCCTCCTTTTTGGTTTCTTCCCACTGCAGTGAAATCCACTGAATGATCGTTCCTCCCTTATTAAAACTTCTGCCTTTCACTGGAGGTATTGCATTAAAAAAACAAAACAAAGCAAACAAAGCAAAAAAATCAAAAGAAAACCAAAACAACAACAAAATCAACAGAGTTGCTCCAGAGATGGTCACAAAGCCCCTGGTGGATGGAGTACAAGCAGGATGTGCTTAAAGTGGTTAGAGCTGGAACTGAGCTGAGTGAGATCTCCATTTGTCCTTTGGTCAGGGAGCTACACAGAAACATACCTGTGGCTCTCACACAGAGCAGGTCCTATAACAGAGGTGGCTGTGCATCTCTGGCATGCAGAGGGAGGTGCTGGGATGAGGGTGACACCTTCTGTGTGGCTGTGGATGTCTTTGGAGAGGCAGGAGGTGTTGGATAAGGTGAACCCATTACTGAAAAGGTTGTGAGCTCAGGTTGGCGATTGTGAGAGGTGGTTTCTTTGCATTTCTCTTGCCGTGTTTTAAGAGCAGAGCAAAGCAAATATGAGCCAAGTTGCAGCCATCTGCAGGGTTTACTCACCACCGTGCTCGTACTGAGCAGGAGGCACCCTGGACTGAAACTCTTGGTGAGTGAGAAGTGCATTGCTTCTCCAGCTTTCCGTGCCTAATGCAAACATCTTCCCAGGGCTGAGCAGCCTGCTGCAGTAAGAATCTTCTTGTTGTGACTATGGATTGCCACAACTCTGCTCCTCAGAGGTTTGCAAACGTGGGATCCAGGTGAGTTCAATGCAGTCAGATACAGAAGTAGCTGTAGCAGCCAAACTCGAACTGGACATGAGCTCTGTCCTGTCCCTCATGACTTCTGGGGAGCCTTGCAGGACTGTTGTCCCTCCCCAGCTCTCCCATGTCCACCTTGGATGCTCCAGGTGGTTGCTGAGCCAAAGACAGTCCATGGAGGAGGTTCCCCAAGCAAACACAGGACTACAGGGCAACAGAAGAAATTAAGCCCCATTTCCTCAAAGACAAAGCATTTCTCCTACCTCCACCTACTTTTGTTAAGAAGATTTTCAGGAAAATAAGCTGTGAGACCGATGCAGAAGCATATTTTCAATAGATACACAACCCCTTGTTCACACCTACTCTTGTGCAGTCTTTTTCGCTCCCTCTTTTTCCTCCAGACATTTTTCTGGGAGCAGGAGTGAAGGCATAGTATCATAGAATATTTGGATCCAAAGGGACCTTAAAGATCATCTTTTTCCACCCCCTGCCTTGGGCAGGGACACCTGCCACCAGACCAAGTTACTCCAAGCCCCATCCAGCCTGGTCTGGGACACTTGCAGGGATCCAGGGGCAGACACAGCTTCTCTGGGAAACCTGTGACAGGGCCTCACCACCATCAGAATGCAGAATTTCTTTCTAACATCAAAACTATATTTTTCTTCTTTTAGTTTTAAACCATTCCCCCTTGTCCTATCACTATCTGCCCACGTAGAAGTTGTTCATCCTCCTTTTTTATAAATCCCCTTTAAGGATCTGGAAAGGAAACAAGACACATAAAACTAGTAGGCACGTGATACCAGGATTTTCAATCCTTGTATCACATAGGCAGGCTCTTTGCTTTCTCATTAGCCTTACACAGTTGCTTCAGCAATTATGATATATATTGCATAATTCTTATAGCATTAGCCTTGCTACTTAAGTCATTAATGTGCTAAGTTAGTGATAGCAGCAAATGCAGACTCTTGTGCTGTGTGATGCTAATAATATCTATGAGATTTTAGTCCTAATCTAGAGAGACGTTTTCAGCCCTCTACTGCCATAGCGTTGTGTAATGGAAAATTAATGGGAAGTTGCAAGTGGAGAATGAGTATCTTTTGCTGTCTTGCCGGCTCACTGTGCTGCTTGTAGGGATGTAGCACGAGAAAAAAAGAGCTAAGGATTAATCCAGACCACTCTCCAACAGTGACCAACACTCAGTGCCTTGGGGAGGACATAGGAACAGGGTTGAACACAGAGACTTTTCCCAAGGATGCTCTTCCAGCCTCCAAAAATCCTTGGCTCTGGGTCTTCACATTGCACAGATCCAGTCCCCAAGAGGGTCCCCTAGAGCACATTACTCAAAACAGTGGGTATTGGTGTATATATATACATATATATATACATATATATATATACCTTTTTTTAAATAGAAGACTTGGTGTATTTTTCTTCTGTAAATTTTTTTGAGCTCTTTTGGACTCATGTAACTATTTCAGTACTTCAGCTGTTAAATAACAGAAATGTGTAGTGAGTATCCATAACTCTCCCATGGCAACTTGTAGGTGATCTTTAGCTGATGGTAAGTGTTAAGAAAATGGGAATGCTGGGGGTTTGAGGTGTTTTTATAGATCTCTGCCAATAAACCCCATTATTGTCTCGGTGGGAGACTTGGGAGAACTGAACTTGGAGAGACTGTCACACTCTAAAGGTCTCTTTCTGTTAAGGAAAGATGGAGATAGGATGATCACACTCCAAAACAAACTATCTCCTGTAAGCACCTCCTTTTAGGTGGAATGAATCCAGGCAAGTATGTTTCCTTTATGGGGGTCAAATGTGCCATGTGCACCTGGCCGAAACCTGCCCATTCCTCCCTGGAAGTCAGGGATTCCCAGTTACCCCAGGCTACCTTTCCCATCTCCGCTTCCTATGGGAAAATCCCCTCAAAAACAGAGTCATAGGATCACTTAGGTTGGAGGAGACCCCTCAAATCATTTTGTCTGATGTTTAGTTCACCAAACAATGCTGAGAAACAGACTTTACCAGCCATTGGTTATGAAAATTCTCTAATGCAAAAATCCATCACTCTGCACCTCATAACAAAGGCAGCAGGGAAAGGCAAGGGAAGGGACAGGCATGGCAACAAGTTGTGAGTTTTTACTGATTAGCTTGAATTTTCAGCTCAACACATCAGTGGGAGGGTATGAAATGGTGGGAAAACCCTTTTCTGTGAAGGAATGGGAATTGTGCCCTATTCCTCTCTACAACTTACCTGTGGAGCAGGACTTTGCTGCATCCTTCATGTGCCATGAGCAAGACTGGTGCCAAGTAAGAGACAAATAGATGTTCTCATGCTCTGTCTCCCAAATTAGAAGCATAAGAAAAAGGCAAAATGGAATTTATGAAGGCAAAAGAGTGCGTTGGAGAGAAATGAGTGCACTAGTGGGCTGTCACTTGCCTGTGAGCTGCTGTGCCCCTTGCACCAGGAATGAGGTTAGTCTGCTTGGTTGGTTGGTCTTCTACTGGCCTAGCACTGCAGCACTGCAGAATGGGATGTTTTAGAACCATAAAGGAATAATTCTTGAGATGTATTGGCTGTACAGTTTCATTAAGATGACATAACATCTTGGTTAGATTATAATTTTATAATACCTTTGCATACCACTGCTATTACTACTATGTTGTTTTATGACGATGTTAATATACAGATGTTGCTTTAATCTGTTTTTTAATTTACTTTGTATATCCCCTACGTACATTTTGTTGTAAGGTAGTTTATTTTGTAGCAGCTCATTTATTTTAAAAGTTGGGAGGTTTTTTTATATCACTTCTAGCATGCTAATGACATTTATACATGTGTTCTCTTTAATCTCTCCCCTAGTTGCCTGGTACAGAGCATGAATATTATAATTTCTCTGATTTTTCTAAGTGCTGAAAACTGTTTTATTAGGGGTTTTACTTTGAGGTTCAATTTTTTATTTTGAGTTTTATTAAGTTCAGCTCTGCAGTACTATATTTTGGTGTGGTAACTTTTCCTTGTGTTTTCACTAATCCTGTTTACAGGATAAGGATTGTCACTGTAGAGGGGTTTGGTCATGTAACATTTCATCTGAGCATTTGATGCTCCCTACGAAGGTCTTGAAAAAAAGATTTTTAGGTGGCCATGCACCCCCTTAAGTTAGGAGCAAGGCAAAGAATAGAGCAGACCTGAACACATACCTAACCTCTAGCAGTCACATCTAATTAGGACCTGAACTGTAAAAAGTTCACATTCCTCTGACAAGCCAAACCTCAGCCCAAAGACTAGGATGTTCCCATGCTTGGATATACAGGTGCCATATACAGACTGAAGGGGAATTTATCCCAGCTGGGGCCAGGTTGAACAGAGTGATCTTCAAGATTCCTTCCAACACCAACCACTCTGTGACACCTTGACTTTGTATTTGGGGTTGCACTAATAGAGAAAGAAGCTCAAACTGGAGAATAAGGACTCAATGACTGGAGGCTGGCACAGAAACAGGACAGGGAGGCATGTCCTGGATTTCTGGACCTGGGAGAAGGATGCTGCTACCCCATACCTGTGTGTTTGGCTGCAGCAGCAAATGAAGCCCCATTTCACCAGAGCCTTTGTGCAGTGCAGACGTGTGAAGAAGGAGTTTGCCTGTCGGGGGGAAGAAGGAGGAGGGAGCAGCATCTTTCTGAGCAGCTTCCCATGCTGGACTTCTCAAATTATGTCTAATTAAGTCTGCTGCCCAGAATGCCATCAAATTAGCAAATGAACAAATTGCATTGACTTTGGTGGGACGACTCCCTTGTTTCACACTGCCCTGCAGTGTGACTGCTCTGTCTGCGGCTCTGCCTTGCTGAATTCCTGGTGAAACCCCTCCCAAATTAACTAGAAATGAGCATCCAGCCCTCGCCACAGGCTTTGACTCCACTGCCTCAATGTAATATCCTGCCAGATCTCTCCAGCCTCCTTGGGGAGACCTTCTTGCTTTCCCTGAAATATGTACATTGGGAGAGGCCTGAATATTTTTCCCATAACTTTGTGGGATGGAGCTTGAGAAATGCTGCCGTAGATGGTTTCATGTTGCCAAAATGTACTTGCTATTTGATGATGTGGGCTTCGGGAGGCCTGCTGTTCCCAATTGTCCATTGCATATTAAGGATGGTTATAGCCAAGAAGACTCCTCTATTTATTTGCTCCCTTTTCACTGTGACTTTATTATGCATGAGCAGCTTGACTGTGATACTTCTTTTGTTTTACATTTTGCATTCATTAAAAACCAGTCATCTGCATATTTTGTGAACCCTCAGGGGTCTCTTCTCCCCTTGATGCATGCGTGCCAGTCCCATTAGCATGGATGGGAATTAGGAGCTCATGCTGAAGAAAAAACATAGGCACACCTCCCTCTGTTTCTCCTCCTACTATTCAACTAAGATATTAAAAAAAAATCATTACAGAGTATATTCACTTTGTGTTTAAAACAAAACAAAAAAGTTAAAAAAAAGAAGAAAGGAAGAGAAACTTGATCATATATCTCAGGAGATTCTTCTTCTAGCCCAGGGCTAAAGGTCTCATAAACAGAAGGTGTAAATCATTTTAACATCACTGGGGTTTATCACTGTGCCTTTACCAGTAAGTAAAGTGGGACAGAACCACTCCCAACAGGGAGAACAAGTGATGTGATAGGACTTCTGCCTACAACAGTGCCCTTTTCCTTCCCCAGCCTTCTAACATGACACTGACATCTGTACCCTGCTTCCTGTCCCTGTTATCATCACTGAAAGTCACCAACAAGGGTTCGATCCCATTTCTGTCACCCCTAAAGTGGTTACAGGCTGCACTGTGGTCCACAGTGGCTTCCCAGTTGTGCTGAGGATAAGGATGAAGAAGTCGCAGCAGATTCCTGAAAGCAGTCACTGAGAGAACTTGGGGGCTCCTGACTGACCATCCCAAGGCTGGTCCTTGCCAAACTACCAAGCCAAGGGACCACAGATGGGATAAGTTGGTCCTGCCCTTGTCCCTTTGCCATTTTACAGAGGGCTGCCCCTCTCCCTCCCCTGCTCCTGCTGAGCAGGGGTTCAGGCTGTGCATTTTTACTCCCTGCCAACAAAGAAGTGATTTATTTCTTTTCCATTTCAGTTAAAACTACTGGTGCACGGTGGCCTCTGGTGCAGGGAGCCCCTGCTCACCCTGCCTCATCTCTGAGAGTTACAGCAATCATGCTTCCCCACCCAGACAGAAGTTTTGTAGAAAAACCTCCCCTGCTCCTCTGGGTTTCAAGTTTGGCAGTTCCCCCTTTCAAAAATGTGCACGGGAAGATGCACAGGGAGATATGAATTTATTTTCTGCATTGTTAAAGCTTCAACATTGCCCTCAAATCATCCTGACACAAAGGCAATGCAGCTCGGTTCACCAACCAGCACATTTTGCCCTGAGCAAAGACACTTTCCCATGCATGGAATGATCTCCCACTGTTTCCCATAAGAGCACAGGGCTGGCTAGAGGAATCAAATCAAAAGCTTTCAGAGACAACAACCTGCCTGAAACAACTTGAAACAAATGAGGGCTTGAGATGCAGGTGGACAATGATAGCTGGGACCACGTGCTAATCGTGGAATTAAGCAATAATCCCATTTTGTTGTTGCTGCCATGGCTGGAGCATCCCATGCTCTGCTGAGCACCTGCCTTGTGCTGGCAGCATGCTGGTTGCTTCAAGGACCAGATCTCTCTGCCAGTGTGTCTGCATACTGGTCTGTACTGGCAGGTACTGGCAGGTTTAGACACAATGGGTGCTCCAGCAAGCCAATCTCATAGACCCTATCTTGTCTGGCTGATGGTGCGTGAAGGGAGAGGGATAAACAGTTTTGGAGAATGAGACTCTGCGTGTAGCACAGCTTCCTGGCATTTGGGCTCTGCTTGTGGTCCAGTTGCTCTCTCCAGCTTAGTACCAGTTCAAGTCTCAGAGTGGGTGTCTGACTGGAGAAGCCCAATTCCCAAATGCTTATCAGCTATATATCTCCTTGCTTTCTTTCTGCTACTGCTGCTATATGTCCTTAGCAGCATACTCTAACATCCAGCATATCCTGGAACAAGATGCCCAAGGAGGTTGTGGATGCCCCATCCCTGGAAGTGGTGATGTTCAAGTTGGATTGGGCTAGGAGAAACCTGGTTCAGTGGAAGGCGGCAGGGGCTCATGGCATGGGCTTGGAACTACATGAGCCTTAGGGTATTTTCTGACCCAAGCCATTCTAGAATGCTTTGATCCAAACATAAAGAAATTACTTAGCAGGGACCCAAAACAAAAGGGGATAATTTTCTAGGGTAAGAGATGTTGCTCAGCCCTTGCTCAGGATCTATTTCGTAATTCAGGCTACTTGGAGGCAGCCTACAGGTAACAGAACAAAATAACAACCTCCCAATTCCTGTTTTACTCACTGGTTTGGCCCGTTGATTTTACTGATTGACTGATTTATGAGCTGAAATCTGGAACAAATAAATATCTACATAATAGTGAGAAGTTAGGAAGTTGTAAGCTGTCCTTAGGCCAGCTCTGGAGCTTGGAAACTGCTTGTTATCCTTTGCACGAAGGTGCAGAGAATTGCTACTTGCCTTTCAGGAAAAGGCTCTTCCCTCAGGGAGTGGTGGGCACTGAACAGGCTCCCCAGGGCAGTGGGAACAGCCCCAAGGCTGCCAGAGCTCCAGAGACATTTGAACAACACCCTGAGGCACATGGTGGGACTTTTGCAATGTCTGTGCAGGTCCAGGAGTTGGACTTGGGATCTTTGTGGGTCCCTTCCAACTCAGGATATTATCTGATTCTGCACACATCTCAACAGTGCATGACTTATATTCTTACCTCGGCTTACTGTAGCCCAGTGGGTTATTCTCTGCCTGTATCTTCTCTGGGATAACTTTGCTAAAAAGCATTTCCCACTTAGTGCTTTGTCCACACACATGCTCCCTTCAGAGTTTCTGGTTGTATCTCAGATTGCACCTCAGCTGTGAGTGACAAGCACATTCCAGAATCAAGTCTGAAGAAAACTTGAATCCAGCACCACTGGCTCAATCTTACTTCGCTAAAATAAAACAAACAAAAGCAGAAAGGATGGGAAATGGTTTTACTGGAGCAGCATCAGCGTCTCCATTTGTGAATCAGTTTCTTAAGAGAAGGAGGCTCCATTTAGCTAAGAGGAGGTAGGTAAATTGCATCACTGGCCTTCATGTCTACAGCCCTCTACATACCAGCTTTGACTCAGCAGTCTGCAATAGTAAATCATTAATGGTCCCTTAAGAAAGGCAAGCTAGTTCATAACAGAAGTCTAAAATGAGGAAAGGAGATGGTGGAAGAATAGAATTTCCATTCCCAAAATAAAGCATCACAATCATCTTGAATATATGGAGAGCACACAAAAGGCTGGAGGCGTTCTCTTTGTTAAATATTTACCATGCAAGTATTATTTCACAGAACATTTCTGGGACTTTATCTAAGCAGGATGGAGTAAGTGAAACATTTGGATGGGTCAATAGGACCATTTGCCAGAGTGGCTTGTTCTTAAATGGGAATCAAAAGCCAACCAGAGAGAGCTCTGTAATGTTTGACTACTAAAAGCATGGCTCCAAAAATGCAGCACTGTGCTGGCTCCAAGGGACCAGTGAATGGATTGTCTCATTGGCATTGCCAGGCCAGGATTTCCTCTTTGTTGTCAGCTATACGAAGTCCTGGACATGAGCAGGGCAAAGGGATGAGGTCCCAGTGGCTCAGTAGGAACCTGGTGATGCTGAGAAAAGGATCAATGCTAATGTGCACAACATTCCCTCAAAATCACATTTACTAGTCGTAAAACTGAACTGCATTTAGAACTGGTATAGCCCACCACAGGTTAAATCATCTTCCCTGCAAGTACCAGGGCTCAGGCAATATTTGAACTTTGAGGATTACCCAGATAATATTTGAACCTTCTCCCCTGCACTTAAGACTTCACTCATGGATATACTTAAATTACAGATAACTCAGGGTCATCCAAGCATGCAAAGCCTCGATAAAGAGAAAGAACACTTTTTACTAATTCTTGTAAGGACATGGCAGAAAGTGCCATTCTGTAGATGCAAAACCAAAGTTAAAACACTGTTTTATGAACTTAAAAACCCAATCAACCAACCAAAAAAAACCCCACAACAAATGGAGAAAAAATCCAATTATTTCATGCTTCACTCAAAAATGACTGGATCTTATTTTCTCCCTAGATATTTTTAATGACAATTTTACTGGATTAACTGCAAGCTAAATTATTGCTGTTAACTGCTTAGGAGCAAGCAACTGTATTGAAAATGAAGTAATTCAGGAGTACAATAAAAGTTCTTCTGGCCGAAAATCAGCCCTGGGGCTGCTTTCTCCCAGTATTTTGTGTGCCTCCTCATTGGAAGAGCATGAGACACTGAAAAGTCCTGGATTAAGGTGAGCACTACTTAGCAAAACCCCAAATGTCAGTGTGTTGTCAACACTATTCTCATAATGAATCCAAAACAGAGGGCTGTTCCAGTTACTAAGAGGAAAATGAGCTCTATCCCAGCTGAACCCAGGACAAAATTACTACAGAAATTATGAAGAGTCCCATGAAGGAAAGCCAGCAGTTATTTTTGCACAATGACTTGTTGAAGCAGAAATATCCACTAGGGAGGGAAGACCGAGTGTGCTGCATCCATGTGGGTGGTGTTGTTGTCTCCTGCATGCAGGCTTCTCCTAAACCACTTCCCACCACAGCAGAGAGCTGTGAATACTCAGGTTTCAATGGATTTGGGTCCATCTATCATCTTTAAAATATCAACACATATTAATTCAGTGTTCATGATGCTGCCTCTCACAGCTCCCCAAAATTTCCATTTTTTGATCAACCTGAGCTAAATACCATTGCTCTGTGCAAATTACCTCCCTTCCAGGAGCTTATCTTCCTCCCTTTGAGCTCAGGCAGACTTGGAGCATCCAGTGTGATTTAAGGAAGCCAGGCGTGACAAATAAGGACAAGTTGGATTCTTTATTACTTTTTTTTTTTATTATTTTTAAATTATAAAGTGCAAAACACTTTGGCAGCTAATTCTGATTCACAAATACACTGGAGAAACTTGTAACCTAGGAACGCTTTGTAAGCGGGAAGAAAGACACAGGATTTGTCATGCCTGAGGAACCACTCGGCTCCTTTGTACTTCCAAAATATGCATCATGCTGGGCAGGTACGTGATACAGCCCAAGTTCAGGGAATCCTGCCCTTGCTGGGGAATAACTCCGCTGCAAACCACTGGTTTTATTCAAGTCACTTCAGGTGTCTGAATAGTATCCAAAAATTAAAAATTACACGAAACATTTTTTGAGGTCGCTCTCCATTCAGTGAATTTGAACAACCAGCGTCTCGCTTTTTGCCAAATATTGTTGGTGTTCATATCATGTATCACATAATCATGGAACAGTTTGGGTTGGAAGGGATCTTTAAAGGTCATCTAGTCCAGCTCCCCCTGATATGAGCAGGGACCTGTTCCAGTAGACAAGGTTGCTAAAAGCCCTGTCCAACCAGGCTGTGAATGATTCCAGGGTTGAGGTTGTTAGAAATAACATTTAATAATTTTTTTTTTTTCTGTGATTTCTTGCATTGCACTTACCCTGACTCTTGACCAGCAGGACTTCTGAAACCTGTTTTCTCAGAACTTGCCTTCTTAATGTTTCCCTTCTCTATCTAATGATAGGGTTGAATTCATCTTAGTACTTTCCTCTCAGAAGAACAAGACATGATATGGTGCCTTCTTGTTTTTTTAACTGGCTATCATTTTTTTTCCCCAGAAAATTTACAAGAACTTATTCAATATATTTGATATATTTGTGATTGCCAACTTTCTTTCATATTTTGTTCAAATTGTTTAACAACTTCAAAAGTTATTCGCCTCATTTCCTTAAGCAACATAGTTAAAAATATGACTATGAAAGCATGACATATTTATTTTTTTTTAATTTGACAACAATTAGGGATTAGCAAAGATATAGCCTAGTCTCTGCTCTTCTGTATTTCTCTTAGTAATTTATGCTTACTTTTGTTTTCTCTCTTTACACTTGTGTTTCTATCTACCTTTCTTCTCACAACAGGTAACAGCAAATGCTGTATCAGACAAGCAGAATTTGGTTGCTCTTTTTGTTTGGTCCTTGCAATGCCTCTCAATTTGCAAAATTCAGTTTTTTACACTATTTTCCATGAGTAATCACACTGGTTCAGACTAAGGGTCCAGTTAGCTGAAGATCAAGTCTTCAAACAGATGTAGTTCTGAGATACATCAGAAATAATTTTCTAGTATTGGGTTGGATCTATTAATATTCTCTGATGTTTTTAGCATGGTTTCTTAAGGAAATTACACACTTTTGCAAATGAACTACTCCTCCTGCTATGGTAGCTTTGAATATGTTGCTCACCTTCAAGTACTGTTTCCTATTACTTTTGTTAAAATATTCAGATTGGGCTGAAAATGTTCCAAAGAAACTGCGCAGAAGAGCAAAATTAGAAATATCCTAATTACAGGAAGTCGGATTTCAGAAATGGGTTTCCAGGCTGCTTTGTGGCACTGCTTGTTATTCAGTGTTATATGGAAAATTCAAACATTTGGCTAAACTCTCAGGCTGATGTATCTCTGCAGCTACCTTCATAAAAGAATGATTTGGGTTGGAAGGGACCCTATAGATCATCTCATCCCACCCCCTGCCATGGGCAGGGACACCTTCCACCAGCCCAGGTTGCTCCAAGCCCCGTCCAACCTGC
>JAWWEE010000085.1:70498628-70524190 GCA_035221455.1 Xenops minutus | reverse complement strand
AACCTGCCCTTGGACACTCCCAGGGATCCAGGGGCAGCCACAGCTTCTCTGCCCAACCTGTGCCAGGGCCTGCCCACTCTCATAGTGACAGAAAAGGAGGAGGGTCCCACTTCTTCTGGCTTTCACTCTTGTTTGTCTTACAGGATACAGTGATTTTGCCTTTGATACCAGTTTTTACTACTGGACCCAGGACAAAAGAGTCCAACCAGCAGCAAAACTCTGTCATGGACAGAGATGGGACTCAAAACCCATGCCCATTTTTTGCCACCTACATCATGCACCTTTCCGACTTGGGGTGCAACTTGGAGGGAGAAGAAAGGACTGAATTAAATCCTGCATTCAGAAGCAGATCTTACAGAGGTGGAGGTCATAATTGATGTATATTTTCATTGACATTAAGGGTTTGTTCAGCCTGGATTATTTTCCAGCAACAATTACATGGCACAGGGATGACTTTAGACACAGGACCCCTCACCCTCTCTGTTGTCTCCTGGGTAGGCAGGAGGCATATTAGGAAATTGCTCGGATAATGTTAAAGAGGATGGATTTGTGATTATGGCGTCTTGACCCACCTGGTAGCCTGCCCTTGGAGCTCTACTTAACAGGTCTTCCCTGTGTCTTTTCAAGCAGTTAATTTTGTGGCCAAGTCCCTGAACTCTCTTCCCGTTCCTTTTTCACGTGTAGGGCTGTTTGCTTCTCTGCCATCCAGTCATCTTGCGAATGCTTGCTCAAGGACACCGCGGAAGATTTGTGCTAATAATGAAAAGCTTGAAGGGGGCAAGAGATTTTGCCCAGGAAAAATAATGTCGATCAACTCTATTGTGTCTCTGTCCCATTGAGAAGGGGGAGCTAATAACAGAAAGGTTAGCTAACAGGCTGGCTTTTAGGGGCTGTGGCCATGTGAATTAATGCACTATATTTGCCTAAGAAAAATTCTCAGCTACCTTGTAGGGATCCAGGGTTTTAGAATATTTGCTTCTATATTTTCAGTTTACAACAAGGGTTTTTTTCCCAGTCTTGCCATCTCCTCCTGTCACAGGCTGATAATCAGGGAAAGAGGGCGGGATATTTCTGCACTGCTTCTTTGCTTAATATCAGGATATTTTCAGCAGCCGGCAGAGAACATATTTCCAGGTTTGGGGGTTGAGGGTGCTTTTTTTCTTTGTGTGTTTGTTTCTCTTTTCACCACAAACCGCACGGAGGGGCCGGGAGGATTGTGCATTACATAAGAGTGGCCCTCCACGCTTTAATGTGGGTCTGCGCCGTGCCATGCAGCGAACATAATGTGTCCTCCCAGGGACAATTTGCATAAAGGATAAATAAGAGAATCACAATGTGAAGTTTATTCATTTTTAAATCCTGCAGCGTTTGTGATTGAAGGCCCAAGCTCAGATGTTTTCCTGATGTGTACCATTAAGAGTCAGGGCTTTGCCTAATGTCTCTTCTGTTACTGCAGGGGGATGTAATGTGCAGTATTTCTCCACACTGGAGTATCATTTTCAGTGTATTCCACTCGGCTAGGGAGTGAGGAACTGCAGGCTGCATTATCTTGTACCAGGCCCACTCTCCTTAATTTGCTGTAACCGAGCCAGCACATTAAATACAAAACATATTGATGTTCTCTGAGAACCCTTGAGGGTCTTTACCCTTTCTTGTCAAAGGAACTGTGCAATCCAGGAGGAAAGAAAAAAGGCATTCTGCCATGGTGAAAATAGTTGTGCTGCTGGCACACTGTGGCTAACATAATGCTGTGCTTCCATTTACTTCACTTAGAGGGGAAAGTCATAACAAAAGCCATTTTATCTCCCAACTCCAGGTCAGGGTCAGCAGAGGGAAGTGATCTGAACCCCAACTCAGGTGGTGTGTTGGTATCAAAGGCATTAATACTGCACACTCTTAAATTTGCTGAAGTAATAGAATGATTTAAGTTGGAATAGACCCTTAAGATCATGGAACTGTGAAATGGTGTTATAAGGGACCTTAAAGACCATCTAGCTCCAACCAGAAAGCTCACACTGCCAACTCACCCACCAAACCATGTCCACTCTGACGATCTCACAGATGAAATCTGTGGTGAAAGGGTTTGATTCTGCCTGGACATCACAGGCTGGGGCTCATACAGAACATCCCAGCAATTCTCTGGTAAGCTTAGTAGGGCCAATTGGCCAATTTGTGTGGGTCAGTGGTGACCCACGTTCAGATCTGATTTGTGTTGTCCTGTTTAAAGGCTAAGTTTCTTTTTGGGTCTGCTGCTGCTGCTGCTGCTGCAAAAAATAATAATCCAAGTCATTAGTGAGAACAAAAGCAGGAGTGAGCATGACTTGCCAGATCTGCCTTTGTCCCATCACCAGTTAAAAAACCTAATAGAGGTACCCCAACATCCCAAAGTCTTATATCAACTTGAAAGCTCTGTCCCCACGTATCTGCAGAATGTTGCCTTGCATGATCCAAAGTGGGCTTTGTGGGATTGGGGACCACAATTTTAGCACAAATGGTTCAACATGTTAAAAGGGAGCATTTGAAAGTCTAACTGCTTCTTCATCACCAGTGAGTTTGGGCTTTCTTCATCACTCTGGTTAGAGTGAAGTTGTTCTCCTTTGCCTTCTGGAGGTGGTTAACAGCATCTATATCATTGGAATCAGAACTGATGAAATGTGGTGGTTTGGGGATTTGCATCCTGTGACTGAGAGTCTTTAGGACCCAAGAGGGAATGAACTTAGCTAAAAGGTTTTCTGCATTTGGCAGAATTTGTAAGGTTTGTCATGTTGGCTCTCTTGAGGCTCTCTAAGATAAGAATTTCAGCCTTCCCATATTCAGAAGGTCTCTGCCCTCAGTCTGCTTGTGCTTGTGTAATTTATAAAGGCTGGGCAGTCTTGGAGATTTTTGTTTTGTCATCAAGTTTGGATGAAACAAGGAAATAGGAAAAAAGGCATCAGGGAAACATTTAGAGACTCACACACATGGATAGTACAGTAATAGAGGCTTCCTTAAGAAATCAGTTAAGACTATAACATTTGACATAACATAGAAGTCATACTATTATGAAGTTTCTCTGAAAGTTACATATAGTAAAAATCTCTTTACTGGTTTCTCAGTTTACTGGGTAAATTCCCTAGGCATTCATTCATTTTTACATGAAATGATGAACTTTTTATTGCATTAACTGGGAACTATTACTCATCTCAAGCCCTGAAAGTTAAACCCAGAAGTGAAGGTTTGACACTGCCATGCCTTTGAGGGAATTCAGGATGGGTGTGTTGTGTACATTGCTCTGGGAACAGCAACAGGTTTTCTCAGCGTCAGACGCAGTGATTTCAGATGACAAAAACTTCAGCTTAAGAGGCCATGCTGCCACAAATCCAGCTATGCAATTTTTAGATCATAACAAAGACCCATAATGAACATGATTTTCAAATGTATCACTTTGAGGGGAGAAAAACCCCAAAGCAAACCCAAAGCAGAATTTCTAAGCTTGAAATGTTGGGGTTTTTTTTTGTTTTTCCTACTGAAAACTCAAGCCTGGCTCATTAAGTTACATGATATTTGCCATGGATGTTTATTCCAAACCATTTTATTCAGCTCTAACCACAGTCCTTCAGATCCTGTTCAATAATTTTGTTGTCTGTAGTACTAGAAAACATTTGTGTAGTGAGATAATGCTGATTGCCCTCACAGCCATCAGTTGTAGAGGGCTTTTGTCCCACATACATGGCATTTCCCTTTAGCATGCTTTTCAGTGTGGAGGAAAAGATTTTATATACAGATTTACATAAAATGTATGTTAGATTTCATATAAATATCTTAAAAATTAAATTTCAAGTAGTGTGGAGGAAATGTCTTAGGAGAGAAAGTGCTTAGGTGATCTTGTTATCATTTACAACTAGTGGTAAGGAACGATGTAGCAGTTCTTGGGTTAGATTATTTGAAAGAATTTTCGTGGTTAATCCAACAGGGGCCATTCTTTTGCATGAATCAGGAAGACCCATTTTCCACCTAGCATAGGGGCTTGTGTAACCTGTTGAAGTTAACTCGTGCCATGAAAGAAGCCAGAAGAAATAAGTAGGAAATAAATGCATCTAGACAAGATACTGGCTTTGCAGATATGGCCTTTCAAAAAGAAATTGTTTTGTTTGTTTGTTTTGTTGTTTTATGTTGGTTTTGTGCTTGGGGTTTTTATCTGTTTGAAGATTGCGTGGGGGTTTTTTTGTTTGTCTGTTTTGTCTTGTTTTGGTGTTGGTGATTTTTGTTTTCTTTGGAGTTTTTTTTTGTTTATTTCTTTAATTATCTTTGTTTTTACTGCACTGAGGTGATGCTCATGAGTCAGACTGACCAGTGGCTGCACGTTGTTGAACTTCTTAGTGTATCTCTTCATATTGCACAGCTGCTGGATCTGTCCCCAAAAGGTCCCACATCCTACCACACCAGACCCTTCTCACCCTGAATTACCTCTAATTCCTCCCAACCACTCCTCTTTTCTGGTGGACATCCAGTTCTTGCACAATCCCTTACCCAGCAGCAGTTCCCAGTTGTCACCAAAGCATCCCAAAAACTCTCCACAGATAACACGGGTTGGTTCTGTGTTGGCAGACACGACATCGGTGAGAAGACCAGCCCCAAAAAGCAGTAACACCTCAGATGTTTAAATCATGTGTAGCCTTTGGCCCCTGGAGAGGCTCTTCCATGCTCAGCAATTATCCCATTAGAGGTAAATGCCATGTCCAGATGACACCTGTTCTTTACCTTATTGAAGTCCTTATTTTGAAAATTGATTAATGAGCAGAATTTGTTTTACCTGAACAGAAATGTTTTACCTGAAGTAGGTAAAACATTGTTGTGGACTGCCTTAGCATGGCACAGCAAAACACAACTGTGGGGCAGTGTCACAGGACCACAGAATGCTTTGGGCTGTAAAGAGCCCTTAAGATCATATCATTCCATCCCTCTTCCATAGTCAGGGACACCTTCCAGTGGGCCAGGTTGCTCCAAGCACCACACAACCTGCCTTGGACACTTCAGGCCATCCTGCAGGCTGTGTGTCTGAACAATACCTGGCACAACAGGGAGCTTGAGGCCAGGGTCTCCTCAACGTGCTGGGAGGGAATTGCAAGAAATAGTTTAAGGTCAGCATTTTCTTTTCCTCCGTTAGAGAGTAAATGCAACAGGAATTTATTACGTAAACTGGCTTGGTCAGGGGAGATTTCTTGTTATAGTGAAATTCGTCTGTGGGAATTTCACAAGTTCTGTTGTAAGATGGGAAGTAGCACTTTATTAACTCAGGCAACGAGATCCCTTATACAATGAGAAAGCTGGTTTAGAATTGCTGGTGGCACTGAAATACAGGGATGGAAACTTCTCTTCTCTCTGCTCTCACTGATGCACCCCAGTTCATCTCCCTGGTGCCAGGAACACCTCAGGAATGATCAGGACTGTGATGCTGGGGCTTTTTGCTGTTGAGAGAAGGGATGCTATGTGCAGTCTTTGCTGTGCTTTGCAAACCTACCCCCATACTGAACCCGCACCCCAGGGTCACCACATCCCCCTCCCAGAGCTACCAGCCCCATCATCTACCCCAGAGGATGAGCCCTGTGTGATGCTTGCCTGAGGGAGCAAATGTGAAAAAGAGCAGTGGAGAGCTCCAATGCGTGCTTAAAAACTGAGTGGACGACTCATCCATGTCTTCCCTGCAAAATACACCCCAAGTTCAGCCTCTGCCTCTGCTTTCTCCATCCCCACAACCCCTACAAAGCCCTGACTCCCACGATTCAGTCCTATCTAAGGGAGCGTGTGTGCGTCTGTGTATGTCTGTGGGGTTGTGCTTTTTTTTTTTTTCCAGAGTGACTTGTTTGTGCTGTCATCAGCCGTTGTTTTGGTAAATGGTGAGTTAAACAGATATATCCAAGCGTAAAATCTAAAAAATGTTCCCTGTGGGCGCCTGGGGGGTGTTGTTTGAAATCAACTACATATCAATTGAGCGGCGGCGAGCGGATCCGATGATAAATTCCAGTCCACAGACGCCTTATAAATTACATTTTTTTGTTCACGATCTAGCCTCATCTCAGCTCCCCAGAGGCCCTTAGTCTGAGAACTATGATTGTGTTGGAGAAATGTTTGCTCAGCTTGAGCGATGCCATTAGTGTTACATGTGCCAGGACGCTCTCCCCGGCACCCCCCACTTCCATCCCTCCATCCCCCCCAATCCCAATCCGATCCCCCTCCCTCTTCCTCCCTTCGACAAAATGCAATATGTGCCTGGTAATTTTTCTGTTCATTATCTCATTGTTTTCTGTAAGTACAAGGTTAGATTGAATTACTGCAGGCTCTATTGTCTATTTGTAATTCTCCTTCCATGCCGTGCTACTAATGAATGGGCAATTTAGTCAAATCTTTGTAACGGCTTCTTCTGTGCGTCAGCCACTTAATTACTCTGAGCTTTTCTCACTGCTGCTTTATTGCATGGAAACTCAGGCTGCTTCCAGGTCTATACTAGGGGATCTCCAGCTCCAAGAGAAGGAAAAAAAAAAATAATAATAAATAACCGTAACAATAACCAGCCTGGATTATCTTGATTCCGTAGAGTGGCGGCATCCATCCTCCGCTCGCAGGACTTTACCCTCCCCTGTGAGGTATTTGCTCTGTAGTTAGTGGTGTTGCTATTGTGTGTGCACAGAGGAAACCACCATCATTTAAATTAGTCAAAGTCGGTCTAAGGTGAAAGTGGTTGAGACCCTTTAACATGATGAGAGCCAAAAAAAAGGGGAAAATTAATAAAAGCACAGGACTTCATATGGTTTATGCCCCACTTCATGCAGTTCCACTAAAACTGAGGTGCTAATCTCCATCTATATCGGGATCTCCAGAATCTGAATTTAGCTTGGTTTTGCTGCAAGGGGTAGAAATTTTGCTCTTTCTGTTTGTTTGCAAAAAGGGTATGTTCATGTTTGTGGTTCACATCCAATAATTTGATCTGCAAATGAAAGGCAGAGCATGGGAATAAATACATTTTAGAGTCCATTTCATAGAATTAATCATGGTCAACTATAACTAGCAGTCAGGCAGGTATTTGTAGAAAGCTTTGAAACAGCCCCTTTGTGCAATAATTACATTTTCTTTTCCTTAATATCAGGATAAAAATAATAGAAATAAGAGTAAATAAAGGAGTTTAAAAGACAGTATTGTGAAATATAAGTGATATTGTGACAGGTTATTTCCATGCATGATCTGACTCACCTGTTTCAATTCCTAAAGACACTATCCCTTTCTTCAGTTACTGAAATATTCAAAGGCTGACAGAGTTCAGAATCAGGCTCAGAATCATGGACAAGTGGACTCAATGTGTATTTGAACTCCACTTTATCTGTGTGTTTAAAGTGGACACTGATGCCTTATATCAATCACAATTTTAGCACACTGTGATGCCTCCTTGTAACATTAGTGTATTTTATTCTTTCACCTTTGCACAGGGTTCATTGTCTCTGTGGAGGAAATGCTCTAACAGCCTCTCTCAGATCTGGTTCCAATTTATATCTACATGTTGTTGCATGAATTCAAACATTTGGTTGTACTTTTTGGTCACATTTCTCAATTTTTAATTCAAAATTGAAACTTTGAATTTGTTCAGGGATTAGGTAATTTGTGACAACTTGACCTTTTGCAGCGGATTTCATATTCATATAGCAGACAGGCATAGACTTCATATTGATTTTGCACAGAAGATTTGCATGCTCAGTGATATAAACAAACATTTAATATACAAATAGTTCAACAATGGTGTCTATTACTAAAGAAGAAATTCCAATTAAAATTCTATTTTACATGATTTTCAGGGAATTGATTTATCCCTCAAAACTGTTACAAATGTATGGGGAAGTTTTTGAAAGCTTTGTAAGAGTAGAGAAAACCTTATAATAAATTACTGTAATTATTAATGATTAGAAAGGTCTTTTAAAAGACTTTCCAAAGAATTTTCCTATAGGGGAATTTCCCAACCCCTGGAGACAGGTTGTTGAAAGGAGCTGCATGCTGAAAACTCAGCACAAAGGTACTGTGAGAGACAGAGATTTTGACTAATGCTTATGTTCATCCTTGACCCTACAAGTCATAACCTTCACCAGTCCAGGAGCAGTTGGCATATGGAGAGGGGCTACATCTCCCTTCCAAACGGCACTTGGATGGGGCAGGGTGGTGTGTGTGCCTCAATCTGCAGTGTCCACCCCACAAGCTCCTGGCAGCTCTCTTGCCCCTTGGCCAGGATTTAACAGCTCTCATGGCAGGACATCACCTGAGCTTCATATAGACATGTGTGACTTTAGTCCCCCACTCTTCCCCAGGCCAGACCCTAAAAAAAACGTGGCAATCCAATGCCTATTGCATAGAGCAGGAGCTGTGTTCCGCCTTAGCTTGGGGAATCTGCTCCTAAAAGCTTAAATTGCCTCAATTTCAATAGAAATCAAAATAACCCAGTTTTCACAAGACTGCAGAAAAGGATTCACTGTACAGATGTCACAGATTTTGGCCAGAACACAAACATGAGCATCTGTGCCAACCTCCAAAGCAAATCCTCATTTCAATAAATGTTCATTTTAATCACAGCAGTGTGGTCAGGCCAGGCTGACCATACCTTTTGACACGTTTTTTTTTATCTCTTGAGGCCCAGGGAAGCCACTAAAGGGAAAATTGTGGCATTGCAATAGACCAAGGGGTGATGGTTTTAAACTGGAGGAGGGTTGATTTAGATGAGATAAAAAGAGGAGGGGTTTTGTACACTGAGGGTGATAAAACACTGCACAGGTTGCCCAGGGAAGCTGTGGCTGCCCCATCCCTGCAGATGTTCAAAGCCAGGCTGGACCAGGTTTGGACCCACCTGGAATAGCAGAAGGTGCCCCTGCCCACGGCAGGGGGCTAGACTAAATGATCTTTAAGGTCCCTTCCAACCCAACTGTTCATTAGTCCTGTGGCTATGGAATTGCAGGGCTGTGCCACAAGGGGTTGTCCAGGTCTCACTGGACCAGTGGCTCTGTGGTGGGCTCTGCTGCAGTGCTTGGTGTGCAGGAATAAGGGGATTTCTGCTGGCATCTAACATCTAACACTGAATTTCTAGCCACCCCTTATTTGTGCCACCCGCATCACTGAAGACACCAAATGCTTTCAGAAACACATATCATTAAATAACAGCTTATTTCTATTTGTGTTTACAGAACAGCTGAAAATGGGGAGGGAGGCAGCCCCAGAGCGAGCTGGGGCCTCGTAGGCTGAGATAGGCTCTTTGCCTGCTTTGTTATAATACTTCATTGGAACTGACACATTGATAGCCACAGTTTTTCTAGGAAGTGACCTTCATGCTGCCCATTGATTCCCAGTGGCCATCAACTCCTTGCAATTGGAATGACAGGCCAGGTTAAAGGTCAGTCCTTAAATAAAGCTTCTGGATTACTAAACACCTGAAGTTCAAATGAAAATGGAAATCTGCACCTCATTTTATGTGACATGTTACTGCTAATGACACTTTGGGATCTTAAACGGCTCCTGCTCTTTAACTCATGCACACGTTTCACTCGATAGCCCTTTAAACCAGCTCCTTTCCCTGCTGCTGCTGGACCCTTACAGGACAGGCAGCAAGGAAAAGCAATGTCCCTGGGATATATGGCTTCTGGGGGAAAAAAGCTTTCTCAGGAAAAGACACCAGAAGCAATTAAAACATTTGCTTTTCAAGCGATGGCCAGAAACAATCATTCCCTTAATTAAGATTCACAGTAAAAGGATTTTATTTACATGAGCTGTGGCATTTAAAAGGCACCCATTGTACAGCTGTGGAAGTTGGATGTGTTTTGTTTGCTTGTGCACAGTGGGACAGTGCTGGACCTGGTTATGGGGATGGGTGGTGGGGTGTCTGCACAGGGAAAAAGGGAGGCATGTCTCCCCACATCCTACAGAGCTGCTGCTTCAGCTGTCCTCACACTGAGCCTTGGTTCCACAGCCAGGTGCCCTCAGCCTTGGCAGGACCCAGCTCTGTCTGTGGGGCATCCAGCAGTACCCAGGGCTCCCAGCACCTCCCACTGCCCCAAGGGACCTTCAGGCTCCCTGAGAGTGGTGCTCTCAAATTTGTCTCTTTGTCTTCTCTTCTACATTTTTATTCATTTTCTGTGCCTTGACCTGAGTGGGAGACATTGGTAGGCAGGACAGTACACTTCTCACTGCATCTTCACAAGCATTTATACTATTCTATAGCCATTGAAAAAAATAGTTTGAACAGATTCTGCTGATTTACTTCTATGATATTTTAGCCTCTCTAGTTTTCAGCTGAGATTAGCATACCCTTGTGCCAGATGCAGTATGTACTCCCTGCAAGATGTGGTACTGGCCCCCAAACTGTCTAGATAATAATATGAAGTTGTTTGCCTCAGGGTAGGGTCATCTGTCTCAGTATGTCTGCTCTGTCAGGGGTCAAAATCTGGTGGACATGTCAGCATGCTCATATTTCTTAATCCATACATTCAAGCATTTAATAAATGACCATATAATAAGTTAAAGATGTCCCAGGTTTCATCCTGGCACTGCAGCTCACTGGTATGATATGGTCTGCATCCATGCTCTTGATCTCATCTTGATCCAATGCAGGGTTGCCTTGTCCAAAACATTTGCCTGGAGGGATCTCTGGACTTCCCTAAAGCTCAAGTCATGCCTGGAATTTTTTAGAGGACTATTCATTTGGCCAAAACAGCACCAAGATCTGTTCTGACAGTCTGAAGTGTAAGGGACCAACCTCCCAAGCATCTTTAATTTGCATTGTGAATTTACCTCAAGTTGCAGCAGGGGAGGTTTAGACTGGGCATTAGGGAAAATTTCTTGACCAAAAAGGTGGTCCAGCCCTGGTACAGATGCCCATGGCAGTGGTGGAGTCCCCATCCCTTGTGGAACATGGCTTGGACTTGATAATCTTAGAGGGGTTTTCCAATTGAAATGACTCTATGATTCTATAATAGTTATCATTAAATTGCCAAATACAATCCTATGTGTTCATACCTATTTGTGTGAGATGGTGCTTTTGTTGCTTTGGAGGATTGGCATGGGGGAAAATAGCTGGATGAGGATGGAAGAAACAGACTTAATCCCAGAATCTCACAGGTCCTCTACAGCCTCAGCTGTGTGTACTGTTAGGTCACCTGGATGAAGGATTCTTTGGAAGGCAGACATCTAGAAGATGGATGGATGGATGGATGGATGGATGGATGGATGGATGGATGGATGGAGGGATGGATGGATGGATGCCTTTTGGTTAGAAATCGATTTCAGAATGTAGCTTAAATAATTCCACAGGTACAGACAGTTCCTAATACCAGACCCTCACCAGCAGGCATTGCATGGATCATGCAGAAATGGCCTTTGGGGATATTGTTTAATGGTGAACATGGTTGTTCTGGGTTAAGGGTTGGATTCAACGATCTGAGAGGGCTTTTCCAGCGTTAATGACTCTGTGATTCTATGATCAATAGCAGAATATGAAGCAGGTTATGGTGATTTCTGCTTCAAGGTCCCTGCTACCTCTCCCACTGCTCTATCGGGGGCCCACAGGACTTCCCAGCAGTCATTTTTTTGGAGGGCTTCTGGTGCCCATCTGCAGCAGGAATAGTTTAATTGCTGTCCATGTTGGCATCTCTTGCCAAGGGGCCAGGGGCTGGGTGGACAAGGAGTTGAGTTACGCTCTTGTTGCTCAATGTGGTGCCCCCAGGCAGTGGCTGTGGGAAGAGGGAGTTGGAGTGTCGTAACCATCCAGGTGATGGATGGTCTCTCGTCCCCTCCACTGTCAGCCTGACAGCACTCACCAGCACTAAATTAATCTAAACAACAGTGTTCAGCATGGATACTGCCAGGGTTTGTTAATGCCCAGGTCATAAAGTAGGAATAGCAGAGCCACTGAGCATCATTTCATAAAATGCTTTAAATGCACATTAATGAGCTGGGAACATTTCCACCAGAATCTGTTTGCCATCTATCTGCTTCAAGCATTTGTTAGCTTTGGTGGTGCTTCTTAATGTAAATCCTGGGATTTTTGCTAAACCCCCCAACATTTCTGAGACCGTAATTTAAAATAATGTCTAAGAAGAAAATTAGCCAGCCAAAGCCAGGACATTAACTTCAAAAATAAAGTGATCTCTCAAAATAACCCTTTGGTTCTGTTTGTTTACTAAAAACAAAACAAAACAAAAAAAAAGGAAAAAATTCTAGTTTTGCCTATTGAAATATAAGGAAAACTTCAGCGTTAATGTTGGTAAAATAGAATTGTTTCAAATAAGCTCTCCCAAAAATGTTTAAAATGTTTCCCACGGCCAGAGACCTTGCACTGAATTTCAGCCAGCAGCAAATTTTTTGCAGCCAGTGTTATAAATCAAAACTGGATTTCTAATGAAAGTGCTGACACACCTTTAACTGTAACAGTACTTTCAGGCAAAACTGTAAAGAAATTGTAGTCCTGCACTCAGTTTTCTGGTGCCACATCCAGATCTGCATTTTTCTGCCTTGCTCTCAAGTGCTTCTCAACATCATAGCAATGCTGAAAAAGTGTCATCATAATGTAAAGCAGAGTGTAGATATCTGCTACACCTAGTGAAATTCTACCATATAAACGCTTCTGTTAGAAATAGCAACAGAACAAATAGTCGAATCTTATTTTTTTTTACCAAAAAAAAAAAAAAATCTACAAAATAAGAGCTCTGTGTGTGAGCAGCTACCCAGGTAACCCAGTGTCCCATTTGCTCCCAGACTGGACAACTGACAACTTTAAAATATTTAAAAAACTAGTGGTCAAAAGAACTGTTCCTGGTCCAACATCTAGATAGAGCATTCAGGGGGTTTTTTCCAACATGCTTGAAATCTGTGGGGGGAAACTGCAAAGTTTTCCATTAGTGTTTGGAATTACATACTGGAAACACATGACTCCTTTGAGGCAGAGACACCTTCACCTGGATGTCAAGTGATATAATTTTGGGAACATCAGATCTGATAAATTTGAAACCTTTCAAAAAGCAGTGGTTGGGGGCTATCAGAAGGATTCTGCTCAGAGGTATCCCACATCAAAAGGGGTCTGAAAATTGCCCAGCAACTATTAAAAAAATAGCTGATTCTTCTGAGCAGAAATATTTCTGAGAGAATAAGTACATTTTTTGTGAGATTCCATAGAAACACAAGGTTTTCCTTTGGAAATTTGCTTGCTTCCCTACCAGTTTACTGCTGTGTTTCAGAGACTATAAGCATGTATTATCATAAGGATTTCACAAGCGCTTCCCGAGTTTCATCAAAGGAAGGCCTTTGAAATCAATTTGCTTGCCTGTTCCCCACAAATTTTGGTCTAAGTCCAGTTAAAGAACTGAACATCGTGCTTCTTAAAATGCAGAAACTGGGAAAATGCTTGGAAATATGGTTCTAAGAAGCCTAAAGCCCTTGTTAACCTTTCTTATGGTGATTGATTCAGTTGCTCCCTTTTGGACTTTCTGGATTAGAGACACGTAAGACACAGAAGACAACAGCTAGGACATCTTTTATAGATACTGAACCATTTACAGGCATTAAAACTTATTGTCTAGTTAGTGATCCTGCAGTGTAGTATCCTACAGGAGGATGGGAGTTGTGTATTCTTGCTGTCCTCAATCACAACATGGCATTCACATTATTTTCTATAGCATGGTGGGTCTGTATTTATCTCTCCAAGGTTAAATTACTTGGTATAATGGTTTTATGTGACTGTTTCTCTATTGGGTACGAACTGGGAGGAGATCTGGCTTGCTTTCCCGTTGCAACTTTATTTCTCTAGTGGCTACAAAAATGAAAATAGTTTTGCCTCTCTGATTGTGATTCCACTGTGTTCAGATTTTTTGAGGTTGTTCAGGCATGGGCATCCCTGAGAGCCACCTCAGAGCCTTGTGGCTCCAAATCTCGGCTGGACAAGGGCAGAGCTGAAATAATTGTCACTGTCCAGCTGGGGTCCTGAGTAGGAGACTCTATTCGTTCTGTCTTTTTGTGTCTTGAAAACTATTGTTGAGTAAAATAGTGTTACTTGCCTCTACTGAGAGCTACCACACTTTTAAAAGTAAAAAAAAAATATGTAGGAATAACTAAGAAGAGATAACTTCAAGGAACAAAATAATTCATACGGACATTTTTGGGAATAACTGATGCTTAAATCAACCATTAAAAAGAATGAATTTATGGGAGTATAAATGCTTTCCTGAATGCTTCAGAATATGTAGTGCTTGACAATGATAAGTTTTTAGGTCAAATGGGATATTTCAAAGACTCTCAGCCAGAATATCTTGCTTCTTTGGGATACTTTCCAACAAAGGCAAAGGAAAAGTAAAAGTGAGATAGCATTTGAAGCCAAAAGGTCCATACCCTACTGAGCTGCAAGTCATCTGTCCTGCATGCTCATTTATACCCCCAGTGAACCTACCAGTTCACAAATGAAGCCTTTTCATCTCAAACACTGTGCAACAAACCATTTCAACATTTTTTCCAATCGGGTGAGAGCACTGCGTTGACTCTGAATTTCCCAAAAGTTTTTGTTGTCCTCAAACTGCATTTCCTCACGGGTAAACCATTCTTTTCTTAAGAAAGCAGAACACCCCCAAAATTCAGACTATTGCTGTCCCTGTCTCAGTGGTTTTAAGTATTGCCACAAGAGTTATATTGTGAGCAAATCCTGTGTTTTCTGTTGTGGCTTCAGGCCAGTGAAGTAGTTTTTGGGTCCAGAGTTTTTGAAGTCCTAGAAGTCTTCATCCTTTGTATGTTGACATCAACTCTTCTGTCTACAATGCAGAGCAAAGAAGGCACATTGGGATCCCAGCATCCTCTTACGACTACGTCCAGTACCAGCAGTAAATCCCAAAGCCAAGGTAGCCAATATGAGGCAGATTTTAGTAGATTTTATTTTATTTTATTTCTTGCAAAACCGTTGTTTCTCTTTTGTCTATTTCAGGGCCTCTATAAGATCTCACAAAGACGTCTGGACTTTCCAAAATGCTGTGCCCAGGATCCTCTTCTTTGGCTTTCAGTCTTCCATCAAATCTTGTGGGTTTATTTCTGTTACATTGACAGGAAAGAAATTTTAATACAGTACTGTGTATTTACTTTATCTGCTTGTCTTTACAAATCACTCTACAATCCCAGGGTTTGGTGTGAGACAGAGAGAGAGAGAGTAAGAAGTAGTATTTATAGTAAAACATGGGTAGTCAATAGCATGTGGGAAAACAACTGAATCTGAAAATGGTCCCAAAGGTAATTTGCAAATCTGCTGAAATCCCGAACAAGCTTTGATTTAACCGAAGCTTGAAATGGCTTTTATTTACTGTCTATTGTGGAATAAATGACATCTCATAAACAGGCTTTATCCATTACCACAGAATGGCGATCACTGTGTTAGGGACATTTTATCCTCTTGATATAAAACAAGATATGCTATAGTGTGTTATTACAAATAGAAAAATCAATGCTGAGACACACACCTCTGAAATTTCATTTTTGCGGAACCCCATTTTCAAAAAATGTATTCTCTAATAAAAATGTCTCCATAACCAGGGGGATTTACAAAACACTGAGCAACAAAGAACAATAACAAACAATGAATAAAGTGGCTCCATCCTGAGTCTTTTTGCTGTACATTAGTCACACACTTGCATACATTTCTGAGCACTGAGCAAAGCTCCCACTAGGCAGGGAAGAAAACCAGCTGAATTACCTTCACTTTTAAGCGCTTTATGGAGAACATACACTGCATGCCAAGTTGTGCTGGAGAGCAAAACTTTGTAGTAAAAAGGGCCTGATCCAGGGATGGATGGATGGATACATCAAAAGAAAGGCTACCCTTATTTTCTCCAAGGTGTGGATCAAAAAGCTACCAAAAGCCAGGTTTTTTTGGCTGCTGTTGGCAATTACTTTTCATTCACAACAGGTCTGATATATTTGTGCCTTTCTGCTGTTCATTACTTAATGCTGATTCATAAGACTATGTTTCTTTGATAAATTTTCACCTGAAAATGCCTGAAAAGAGTTTTTCCTCTAGTCAATCTGTTATGAATTGTTCGGAGTGGCTGCTCTCTCTGCACATAATTGGCCCCCAAAATATGGTACTGTAACTGGAATCTGACTGGATGTCTGTAAAACTAAAATTACATTAAATAGTGAATGGCAAAAAACAAACAGTGATTGCATTGATCTTCTTTTTTTTTTTTTTTTTTTTCCTAATGCATGATTATTTGTCTCTGGAATTTATGATTCTTCTGAGATTTTGAGACTCATCAATCAAGTGAGTGAAATGGGGAGTGAATCTTCCCCAATACCATAGTGTATGAGCTGTAAATGACTGTGAAGTGACTTCCCTGAACACTCCTGAAAATGCAGATAAATTGCTTTTGAATTATTCAGTTGCCAGAAATCAAGACCAGATAGTCACCTTTGGTGGGTCAACAGTATCCCAGGGATGTGAACCTGAATAAGGAAAGATGGTCCCCTGCTCATGTAGCAACAGCAATCCCCTGGAAAGTCACATTTCCCACAGAAAGGGAAGGGTCACCAACAAACTTATTCAGCAAGAGGTACACTATTATCTTCATAAATCAAGGAACAGCTACTTCCAAAAAGTGGTTACTGATATTTTGGTTTATAGCCTGATTTGGACATTGCTTTGTTATGACTTAGTACATTTAGATTGGTCCCTTAGTTATTTCTAATAGTCTTTGCCTGCATTTATCTAGTGACATTAATGTCCATGGACAAGCACATATGATGGGTAGAAGGCTTTTCAGGGACTCTGCAAAGGCAGATGTCAAAGACCAGATATATGACTCTCTTCTCCTCGGGCAGATAAGTGAATTTATTAGGATGACTTGCAAAGTACTGTGATCCTTAATGTAAGCAATCATGATGAGGTCACATTTACATTGAAAATGATCTCATAGCCCCTAGGGTTTGTCAGCCAGCACTGGGAAATAATCCTTGCCTCTTGCTGTGCAAAATAGAATCATAGAATCATTTAGACTGGAAAAGACCTCTCAGACCATAAAGTCCAAGTTTCCCCAGCACTGCCAAGGCCACCACAAACCCATGTCCCCATGTACCAAGACTAGTGAAGTCAGGACTAGATGCTGCCTCAGGAAGCTGCATGAGCAGCGTGAGTGGTGATTCTGCTCTGAAATAGAGTTTCTGCAGAAGTTTCAAGGGAAGTGAAGGGCTCTTTAGGCTTTCTCTCTGATGCAGGAAAAGTTTACTGGGGCCCAGGGACTGCTGCAATTCCCTGGTGGGAGACACCACCTCTGAGAAATGCATTCGTGTGGACATATGCCTGCTGCAGACACAAATAGGAGCATGAATGGATGCTTTCAGGATGCAATTAAGAACATTTCCTTGGACTGGAGAAATCCCTCTACTCTATTTTTTCGTGCCCTGTGCCATGTTCTGGACCTCCCATGCCAAGAGTCTAAGTGAGGACAACATCCTGAGTCACTGCAATGATGTGGTTAAACTCCTGAATTGATATATTTTAAATTTAAAAAATGGAAGGAAAAAAAATGGATATGAGGGCAAAGATGTGTGGGGATTTAACAGCTGCCCTGCCTTGGGGAAAGCCAAGAGACTGCAGGCTAAGGGTTGCAATGATGCAAATAAATAGCATGTATTTGTTAAAAATGCTATAAATTCAATTTCTGGTCAAACCCCCACAGTCTTTGATACAGATTTGAAGGACCTTTTCACTGTTATTACTGCACTAAAAAATGTCCAGTGTTTCATAGTTCAAGTTCCTCCAGTTCCAAGGACTTGCCTCCTGTCTGTGTTAGGGAGTGGTTGGTGATAGGTGTGATTTGCATGTCAAATTACATGGTGTGTGCTTCAGGTCCATGAAGCCAAGACATTTCAAGTGACTACAGTGTCTGAAAGAATATGGAGAAATCTGATTTTTTCCTTGCTAGGCCAATGGCTAAACCTACATGTCCCAACACACATGGCCACAGACAGTCAGCTCTATGAGCACTCCTGTAATGCCCAAAACCTTAGGGGGTACAGTGAGCACAAGGACCAGGACTTTATAAATCTGATTTGACACCCTATACTGCTGCCAACTTACAAATATTTAGCCACTTGCATGGTGATTCAGTTGCAAAAATCCCTCTCACAATGTTGGGCAGGCTAACAGGTTTCATCTTTCCTGTGATGTGGCTCAGGCAATGCTCCTCCTTCTCTAAGAATCTCCTTTTGGAGCTGCTTCCAGGGGGAGTAGTTTCAAAAAAGAGATTAGTTGGGATGTCAGTCTATTTTCCAGGTAACAAGTGACAAACTAAAAGGATATGACTTCAGGTTGTTCCAGAGGAGGTTTAGATTGGATATGAGGGACAATTTCTGGACTGAAAGGTCTGTCCAGCCCTGGCACAGCTGCCCAGGTCACTGTTGGAGTCCCCATCTCTGGAGTGGTTTAAAAGCCATGTGGATGTGGCACGTGGGGACATGGGTTAGTGGTGGGCTTGGAACTGCTGGGGGAGCAGTTGGACCTGATGGTCTTAGAGGGCTTTTCCAGCCCAAAAGATTCTGTGATTCTATGAAAGACTCTTCAGTTCATGGGCTGGTGGAGGAAATACCAAACTTCCATATTTGGCATCACCTCTGTTCTTGTTTTGCCACCTCTCCATGTGGCTCACTGTATTCCAGAGGTATTCTTTTCCATTTGATGTTCATGAACATCTGTTTTCACCCAGCTCTGTCTCCTTGCTGTTGCTCACCAGACCACAGTGAGTCCAAATGAGATGCAGATCTGCAGATTGCATCTCTTGCCAGAGATCCATCATGCATATGGATCAGGCTGCCTCCTCAGGTGGGGATGAGCTCTGTGCACAGAGAGTATTTAAGGAGCAAACGCCTAATGGAAAACTTTGAAAGACAGTCCACTTTCAGAGACAGTTCTGCTTGCTCCTCCAATATACTGGATATTGCTTTTCATTTCTTTGTTATCACAGAGGACATTTGCATGAAAATAGGATTGTTGTTTTTAAACATTCATCTGTTCTTGCTGCTTGTTGCTCATTTGGAGACTTAGCACGGGTGGAGTCCCGAGCCATGGCTGTATGGGAAAAGAATGGTACAAGGGTGGGTGGAAAGGGGACACCTGGAGAATACAGTGGTTGGGGTTTTGTGTTTTGCTGCTGACTCTTCAGGCAAATTGTACTGAGGTAACATTTCAGAAGACAAGAAAGAGTCTACTAGGTTTGAATCTTTGACCTCCTGTGGGTGCCCAGGCACAGACATGATAACATGCTACATTCAAAAACCTCTGTTGACCCCAAAATTTGTCTTCATGGTGGCCCAGTAGGAAAGGATATAAGCAAAGGATAAGCATGTTGAGCATCTCATCCTACTTTCTCTGCCTTCAACAGCTCATGGCTCGGGACTCTCTGAGTCAAAGTCAATGACTGCCAGTAGGGACTTTCTGTAGGAGCATAAAAGGGAATTTTACTTTCATGGTTTTCTGCAATGTCTTTTTGCACTCTAAGAAGCAGTCTGTATCAAGGTGTTCCCCAGAGGAGTTGTAGGGGATGTTGGGGCTCACAGTGCAGAGGTGGGCAGAGAAGGTGGCTTTTTTCATTCTTAACCAATCTGCTCCTCCAAGAAAGGTCTTTATTGAAGGTATCAGACTTACCAGATACTGAAAGCAGATCAAAAGCCTGTAGAACTCAAATATCCAATGTTAAAAGAAGATTCTGTTCACTCTTGCCTTGGGAGCATTATGGATTTGGCTTTGGTCTAAATACTGTAAAATCTAGCTCAAAATAAGTTGAAATAGCAAATTCAAGTTACCCCTTGTTTGGCTTTGTGTTTAACCTTAGTGAAAGTTTTGAACAGAGCCTCTCCATGGATCTTACAAGACAGGTTTGTCTCAAGACATACAAAGTCCTTTTGTGAGTGAAAGTGGGTTCAAACCTCCAGGAGTATTTCTGAACTAGTGTTCCTCTTCCTCCTCATGTCAGAATGTGAGAAAGAGTCAGCAGCAGCTGACAGACCCGTGAGGTCAAGGAATAAATGTAGAATTCCTTGGCAATACAGATGTGATGGACAACAGTATTTAATTACAGATTATAAGCTCTCATCATAGCATAGGGAAAGCTACTTACATAAAGGTCATATTTAGCCTTTTACTGTGAAACATCAAGTTCTCAGCTTGTAAACTGGGACATGACATGTGAGAGCTTTGTGCTTTATTTATGACCTACTGTTAATCTCAGTGCCTACCCACACTGCAGGAGAATGTTTTGCTGCCAAACAGTGAGCTGCTCCTCAGAAACAGGTCATTAGGCTCCAGAGTTCACACTCAGCTGAGGTAACTGGTGTGGGGGGCAGGAGGGGTGCAGTTCCCACACTGCCTCTTTGCTGCAGCTTCAGTTGGGATTTTATCAGATCCATGCACACATCAGATGACTCTTTTCCATGAGTGGAGGGATTAGGGTGAAGGAATGCCCTGTCTTCTCTCCCAGACACTTGTGCTCCAACTTGGCATCATCAGCCAGGCACACCAGCCAGAGCAAAAAAGCACTCTTTCTATATAATAAGATGTGTTATATTGCACTTATGGGTAGACCAAGGGCAAAGCAGCCTTGCTTTTCTGACAATCTGGGGGGGAAGAGGATGAGTAAGAATGGACGTCTGTCCTGTGTTACACAGACAAAACTGTTCAACCCACCCAGGGCACTAACTAATGCTGAACCTGAACAGTTTACAAGCACTAATTAACTGATGAAACATGCTTACAACACCCTTCTGATAAGCATCTATGGACAGGCTTAGTGTGCTCTCAGTTTTTCCAGGAGGAGAAATGAAAGATAAATGAACCCCATTTCATCACCGATTGCCCCAGCTGGTCTCACCTTCAACGCAGTTGTGACAAGGATCCTTCCCATTGCCTGGCTGCATGTTGCACAACTCACTTTTTTAAGCTGTTTACCACAGAAAAATGTTTAAGTAGGATTCAGATATCCCTCGGCAAAGGGAAAGAGGAAAGGAAAAGATGAAGAAAAAAAAAAAAAGGCTTTCAAAATATAAAACAGAAGTTGCTGCAGGCAAAGACGCCTTTGAGCAGTCTCAAGCTAAGACTTTCCATTTCCATGTAAAAATGTCTGTCGAAAGGGCAAGCTACATTTACAATGAGCAAAGTTTTATAGCTTACACAGGCATGAGCACCTGCTAGGAAGATGGGGAAAAGATTCAATTTACCTTTGGGTTGCAATGCTCAGATTCCCATTTAAAAGTCTAAGACCCTTGATTATTTATTGATGTCTTTCTCTTCATAGCTGTCTGCATCTTTACCAGCTTGCAAGATGCAACAGTGTGGCCTAAAGGATTTTTTGAATTAAGTACTTTTAAGTCATTTTTCACCTTCAGGTGTTTAGCCAACTAAATGCTGAAGTTTGACAGGTCTCTTCTGTATTCGGGGGGTTGATATATTTATATATTTATTGGCCAACAGTAAAATTAACTGTGCCTGAGTTGTCATTAAACACTAGGTTATGACAGGGTTACTGAATTTTCTGCTTTTTTTTTATTTACAGGAGGGAGGGAAGGCAACATCAGTGGGAGTAATGTTCTAGAGCTACCCACATTTTACAGTGAATATGCTTCAAGTTCCCATAAGGCAGTGACAGACAAAATTTAACTGCAAAGTCTCTATCCATATTCCCTTCCCCTCTCCCAGAAAACATAAAAGTGGCAGCTAGTACATTTTCTTTAACTTACAGGAGGCAAGGAGACTTTTAATGAAGACATCTAAAAAGACATTACAAGGCACCTCTGGCAATGAAATGAGTATTTTCTTATTTCAGCAAGAAGAATAGAAACTCTGAGTCTTCTTCTTTTCACAGTAATAAGACTCAGGGTAAAAGAAAAAAACCAACAGGTATTGCAATTAATTTTGGTACTTGTAGTATTCTGGGAAATCAAACCTGCCATCCCAGGTAAAAGCAGAGGAGCAAACACTAACCCAAGTGATAGCTTATTTGTTTAGCTTCTTGGGAGGGAAAGGGGAAGCTCATACTGCTCAAAGAGCAAGAATATCCACTCCACTTTCGTGCATCTTCAGTCAGTTAACAGAGGTGATATTAACTATCCTAAATTACCATAAACAGGGTGTGACTGGAAAATTATACATATGAGCTGGACCGAATTCAAGAAGTTAGTCCAGGAGGAGAATCATTAAGGGATTGCATTTGCCAAAATAGAGGGTTTATTAAGAAAGGAGCTAGAGCAGGCAGTGGCATGGCTTTCTCCAGCCATAAAACATGATCATCCTCCAAGGGCAGATGAACAAATGTTGGTGGTGGCTGCAGGAGCTGCTGGAGGACGTGTAATCATCTGCAGATGGGCCCTCACCCCTCTAATGCTGCCCTTTTCTGGCAAGCTGGGAATGCACTTGATCCCTGCAGAGATTAAGGTCTTCAGTGACCTCCAGGTAAGGAAAGAGATCCTCAGTGGTAAAGCTCCAGGTCTGAGCACCACAGTGGACCTGCACACGCCAACATTGAAGTCTAGATAACACCATATTCCCAGCCCTGAGCAGGCAAGAAGAGACTTATCTCCAAATGAGGAGTGTGCTGGAGCTGCTGACATTAATCACAGGGCTCCAAGGGCTTGTTTCCAGGATTCACCTCACCTAAATTGCACTACCCTGGGCTGGCTTCCTTATATGCCCTTTCTGGGTCAGTGTAAAGAGGACCTGAGGTCATGACTCTGACCAATCTTGGACATCTTTAGGGAGTGAATCACAGCTGTAACATGCCTGTTCTTCCGTGGACTAAAGATAATTCTTAGTAACTGCTCAAGCACCTCCTGCACCTGAAGTTACAGCATGATAGGAGGGAACCTCTTCACCAGGGAATGGCTGAAGGGTGCTGTGAACCAAGCCCATGCAGGTGCACCTTCTCCCTTTCTAAACCAAAACCCTCCAGCTTGGCTCCATGTAATCTTCTTTGGTGACAGCAAGCAGCTGACAGAAGTTTTGATCAAGCTATAATTGAGATGTGCTTGGATTTTCCATGGGTGAAGAGGTCTCTGGATTTATAAAACCTCAGCTGAGTTCCTTGCTTCATTTTGCTCAACTGTGATCAAGAATCCAGAATGTCTGGACATGTGGAGTCAGAGAATCCCAGAGTGGTTTGGGTTGCAGGAACCTTAATTATCTCATTCAACCTCCTGTCATGGGCAGGGACATCTTCCACTAGACTAGGTTGCTCAGACCCCATCCAGCCTGACCTTGGACATGGACAAGGGTCTTGAGGAACCTGTTGACAGTGAATGAATATTGCTGCCAAAGCCAACAAAAAACATTCCAGTGCAGGAAATTTATGGTCACGATTGTGAGATTAAGTAACTGTCCAATCCATTTATCAGCATACTCACAATTACAAAATGAGTGAAGAAATAATAGTTATCACAGCAAAACTGATTATCACCATGCAAACCACTTTGGTAAGTCACAGTCCAGGAAAGGTGTCAGATTATGTTTGTAATTTTTTATTTGGTGAAAATGGGAATTTCTGGAAGAGGATTTGTGTCTTCTCAAGGGCTCATGGGACTCCGGGAGTGGTACAAAGGATGGAAAGCTTGCCCCACACTGGCAATCTTCTGGTTTGCACTCCACCAGATCCAGACAGGGATTTCTGTGCATGTCCAAGCCAAAGGACTTTGGAGCAGCTATCCCAGTAATGTCAGGGGAGGAAAATGTGCAACACGATTCAGTAACATGAATCTGTGTTTTCAAAAATGGTTTTTAAAGAGGTTTCTATGAATGTGATAGATCCCAGACCCCTCCAATGCCACTCATCTGCTTTCTTCCCTAGATGGGATGTTAATAGGTATATGCATAAATGTAATGACCTCTTTATTGACACACTTTCACTTCACTTCTCTTTAACCACCACGAGAGTAAAACCCAGAAGAACTGTTCAGAGAAGAGTGACTACATTTAGAAAAGTAAAACAAATACCATTACATGGAGTGCACTAAAACCAGGTAATTAGTAAAATGATGTCATGGACACTGTATTATTAATAGAAGCACAGACAGCTTACATTGTTCTCTCACAGATCGTTTCAAAGAGGTGTTTACAATCTGAGCTGAATCTGAATGTCCTTCTGTTCCTTATAAGACATATATATTAGAGATGGTTCTGTATCTAAACACACATTTCACTTGCAAATAGGTCTCAAAACTGACTGAGACTGTAAAGTTCTCTTTCTGTATACATAAAAACCACATTAATGTATCTCAGTTATTATATGAAGATGACAACTGTTAACATTATAAAAGTGGACACTGAAAAAATAAAGCCCTCCTTTGATCTGAGAAATGCACATATCTCAGGGGTTTATGGAAGACATCACTCAGTGGGTTCCTGAAGCACAGACTTACCTATCGACTACATGAAATATCTTGTGGTTGGGGATATTTTTGATGGACATTTTTCCTGGATGACTTCTTACTGCCTTTTAAAACCAAGCTGTGCCATGGAGGAGAAAGGAGAGAAATCTGGTGTTAGGGAGCATGTGATTCAGATGGATTTTGGCTGCATTATTTTCTCTGAATGAAAGTGCCAAGTTTATTCACCAGATTACAAATTCTTAAATGGTTCCATTTTCCTGCCCTCGTGATCATTGCTATTGATTACTGTGTGTTCTTGAATCTATTTTGTACAGCACTTGTTTAATATTTAAGAGACATAAGGAGCAGCGTGTTGTAATATTTAAGAGGTTAACTTATTGCAGAGAGATAAAAAAAGGGCACATCTCCAAATGAGGTGGAACTTTGGTCCATTTTATTGATGTGCAGCAATATACATTTAGGGATATATACTGCACTATAATATAGATCCTTTCTTTAAAAACGTGGCAAAATACTGGCTATATCTGAGATCATTTATCTTGGGTAGAGGCAGTGCCAAGGTCCTCAGCGCCTGACTGGGGATGTGGTGGCACTCAGACCTGGCATGTAAGTCCATATGTTCCTCTGTGTGGGTCACAGCCACATGTTTTACATCACAAGTATCACATTGTTCATGGTTATGTGTCTGACTTGGCATCTGGGATGACAGACTAGCAGAAATCTGGTTTGACAGCAAACAATGTGTCCTCCTTTGGCACTGGCAGTGCATCAGTTTGGTTTATCCCATCCTAGCCTGCATATGCAGGTTGGACCAGCAAATCTCCAGTAGGTAGGTGACTACATTAGATTTGTGTAAGTTGAAAGGAGGTACCAGTACAAAAGGTTTGATGCTGAGAATAGCAGAATGTTTTGCATGTTAATTCAGGCTCCATGAATGCAATACTTTGCAAGGCTACTGGAAGTGCTTGGACTAGGAATCCCAGAATGGTTGGGTTGGAAGGGACATTAAAGTTCATCTCCTTTCACTCCCTGCCATGAGCAGGAACACCTTCCACCAGCCCAGGTTGCTCCAAGCCCCATCCAGCCTGCCCTTGGACACTTCCAGGGATCCAGGGGCAGCCACAGCTTCTCTGCCCAACCTGTGCCAGCCCCTGCCCACCCTCACA
>JAWWEE010000085.1:70484422-70498139 GCA_035221455.1 Xenops minutus | reverse complement strand
TGTCCCTGGAGCCTTCTCTTCTCCAGGTGAGCCCCCCAGCTCTCCCAGCCTGGCTCCAGAGCAGAGGGGCTCCAGCCTTGCAGCATCTCTATGCATTCCTCTGGCCTCTCTCCAGCAGCTCCACATCCTTGTGCTGTTGTTCCCAGGGCTGGATGCAGAATTCTAGGAGGGGTCTCACCTGAGGGGACAGAGGGGCAGAATCCCCCCCCTTTCCTGCAGCCCACGCTGTGGGACCAGCCCAGGGCATGGTGGGTTTCTGGGGGTCAGAGCACATAGCCAGGCCACAAGGAGCTTCTTGTCCACCAGAACCCACATGCCATGGGAGAGGTCAATTTGATATATCACCTGGTGTGCACATGCCTGCAGTGTCTGTTTGCGCATACAAATATTTAGTACAGACATGGCAAATGGTACTTAACATTTTCAGCATTTTTTAAATGCAGTGGGCTTTATCTGTGCCTCTGTGGGCTGTTCATGCTCTCCATCACCAGACTGGGGGAGCTGGCTGATGCATTTATTCGTGTTGCTCCTTGGGAATAGAGGGAAGGGGATGACTGTCATTTGACAGAGAAGAAACCAAGTAGCTTGAGGACAGATTTTAAACGGTATTTAAGACACTTGCTCAGTTTTCCATTGAACTCAGAGGTAATTAGGCACCTCAGATTTAAGAAATCTGGTCCTTGGTGGCTTGAGGAAGGTCTGGAACTCAAAGCTGGGAACTAAACTTCTATTTCTCGAGGCCAAAGCAGGTGTTTCAACAATGGCACAGGCTGTTCTGTTCTTTGATGGTGCTGTGTAGTAGTAAACTGCAGGTTTTATCAAGATTTTGCCACTTTTGTGGACTGGAGCATGTTAAACATCAACAGAAGAGAGCAGGTGTCCTTCTCTAGTGCCTGATACTGGACACCAGCTTTCACAGCTGGTCTATAAACATTCTTTACCTCATATTTTTCCTGGCAAAACATTGTCCAAAAGACTCACAGATTGCTGTGGAGTGATGTCAGGTAATTAGTACATGACTAAGGGTAATTAACGTCAAACTGTAGTCAGATTTATAACAGGAAATTGTGTTGTTTAGGTTAAAGGCCCTAAATAAGAATTCTAAAATTATCAGAAATATATATATATATATATATATATAAAAGGTGATCCATCTTCTTGCTACTGTAATAACCAAAATATCCTTACAACTGTTCTTCCTTTAGGGAAGGAAAACAGAACCCATGGGTTGGTATGAGGTTGCACATCATGGGATGCAAATAAATCCATGCAGAGTTTTTCATTTAGGGATTGGATCTGCAGGGTGAAGTTTCCCACCTGGCCAACAGTGGCAGTCAGCAGTGACTAGTCCCTGTGTTGGAGGTGTTTGGTTCATCAGCCAAAGAAGTTAGATAGATCCATGCCTGGTGAGTTATAACCACACCTTATGGCTGCAAGATCACTTATGAGATAAAAAAGTCCATCTTATAAAATACACAGTCGTGGCCTTAGTGCCACACCTTCCTTCCTTGGTAATGCAAGCCAAGACCCCTATATCTATTGGGGTGGCATGCTGATAGAGCCATGGTGTGTATGGGATTATGCAAACACTCTCCTGTGCTGGACTCGACCCACACACCCCAGGGCAGCAGAGATTTGCAGCCACTTCTCCTGCAATCAAGCCCCAATATGGATTGTGTCATTCCCACTCCTAAGCAAAGCTTGGGGTAGGTTTGGTGCCTCTTGTTGTTTCCTTGCTCTCCCACAGACGAAGACACACTGGAGCACTTTAATGAAACAGTTTGTCCTTATTAAGTTGAAAATAGAAATACACCTTTCCCCCACTGGGGACGTAACTGGAATGGCACAAGGCTGTGGAGTTTTATTATCTTGGTCTCAGCTTAAAATACTAAGAGGTGCTTCTTTAAGAAAGTTTAAGAGAAGTTCTATAAACCATGTCTATATATAATCCCTTTTGTAAGCATCTAGGAAACTGCAGGACGGAAAGGTTGCCTGCCAGACCTCAGAAAGCAAATACTAATTCAGCAGTCTAGTCACTCTGTCAAACATTTAGTGTATCAGGGTTGATTGTTCCCTGGTAGGTATAGCTCTGGTATATCCGCCAGGCCTTTTGTCATGTTAACTGCAACCGATCAATGGATTGAGGTCAGGACTTCTGATGTAGGTGCAAGCTTAGAGGGAAAAAAGTCTCAAAGATTCATTTTTTCTCGTCTGGTAGCACTCCGGTCACTTATTTTTTCTCAGTTAGCCTCTGCTGCTCTAAAGTGGATATTGATCAGTGCTTTAATGCAAACCTGTCAAATTAATTTTGCAGAGCTGGGATATGACTGGCCTAAAATTGCTTCTGCATCTGTTCTCTGCAGCAAGCCTATGAATTTTAATCATGACCAGAATGGGCTGTTGGCTTTTTTTGTTAGAAACTTGAATAGGAAAGGTTTAAACTGTAAATGCCATGAAATGATGCTGTTTTGTTCTTTTCAGAAACTCATGTGGCTGAGGTCAAAGAAATTATTATGTCTGTGCATTCTTGTCAGATGCTTGGGGAGCTGTGCAGGGTTTTCTTCTTTTGCAAAGCAAAGCAAAGGTATGTAGTGAGCTTGTTAAACATTCCCAGGCCAATGAGGGAACAGCAGGCTTCGTGTCTCCTGCAATGCCAGATACATTAGTATTAATGTACAATTTCCTCTCCAGCCCCCACTCTATGATCTGATTATTCCTGATAACTTTATCTCACAGGATGGAGAGAGAGACAAACTGGGGGAACAGCATTTATTTCTTTAGTACAAATTAAAAATAAATAAATTCAGAGCATCCCACACACTATTAAAGGGTGAGTGTGGCTGTCCCTGGAGTAGCAACCTTATGGACCAGGGGAAATGCAGATGGTTACAGAGGTTTTTCTTCATCATGCAAAACAGGAGATTCTTCTGTTCTTTATCAATTGAGGCGTTGTGATGTCAACATCATGCAAAGTAAATAATGAATTTTAGGCTTTGCTCTGCACAGATGAGACTTGCTCATACAAAAAAAAAAAAAAAAAAAAAAAAAAAAAAGATGTCAAGTTTATTCTGCTCTGGAAAACCTGCAATGAGGCAGGACTCATCCTTCAAAATCCAAACTGTGACATTGACCATAATGGTTTGATTTTGTGCTTGCTCTTTTGTCAGATGATTTTGAAGCATTCAGAGTATTAATTATTAAGTGCTGCTGGATCTCTGAGAGGTGGTGAAGAATCTGAAACTGATTTTGGTGCTGGAAAAGCTGACACTTGAGGTGGGAGTTGGAGCAAACCCACTTCCTGGAGCAGCCCAGGAGAGCTCCCAAGGGCAGGTCCTGGGTCTGAGTTGAAGGAATAGCATCAGCTGGCTGATGCCTGAGACCTTACACCTCTTGGGCTATTTCAGCAGACAATTTATAACTACTGCCAGAAATGTCGGCCAACAAAAAGATCTATGCTTTTCCCTGGTGAAATAACTGGCAAAACCTGCAGAACTAGAGCAGAATGGCTAGTCTGGGAAGCTTCTGGCTTGGTCTCCTGCCCCATCCAGCTGTTCCCTGGCACCCACCAGTGCCTGAAACCTCATAACTGGTAGGGGTTTGCTGGTGACCAAGTCCTTCATGGATGCAGCTCTCAGGAGGGTTGGTTATGTGAAGGTTGTCAGCTGCTGGGCTCAATTTTTCTGTCATTCCTCATGGCTTTACAATTAATTTAGGGAAATCACTGTATTTTATCTGCATCCTTGCAACACTCCAGAGCTGCAGCCAGGGGCAGGACTCAAACAGGGATATCTGAAGAGTAAGAATGATGGTGGGAAAAGGGAATGACCTTTGGCTAGTCCACCTAGAAGTATTTATGAGCAGTCTGCAGCAATGAATCCTGGTACATAAGTGTGGGAAACCACACCAGCCCTGACAAAGCCCACTGTTGCCAAAGCCATATCATTTTTCGTAACTGAGAAGGCATTTCCTCCTATGGATTGCCATATCTCTGCAAACCTTTGCAGGTGGCCAGTTGGACATACCTTACATCCAAAGGTGGAAGTTGTGACTGAACGAGTCACAACTGGGTTTTCCCTCCGGAGAGTTTTGTCATCTCCTACCATCCTGGTGCAGACAGAGAACCAAGAACTTTGCTGCTCCCCAATGTGCTTGGAACAGAAATGTTGGATGAGTTGGGTGGGCAGGCTGAACCCCACCCTGAGCACGTCTCATGAGATTGTTAGGAAGGGCAATTTGAATGGTCCATATTGTTGTTGTTAGAGAAATTAATGACACCACTAATTTTGCAGAGGAGGATATTCCAGTTTGGACCAAATACATTTAGGTTTAGATGGTGTCTATGGTAATACTGGTTACACAAGAACAAAAATAAGGACAAAACAAAAATATGTGCTGATTTACAAAATACATCCCTTTTTTTATAATTTTTCACTGTGGGGGTGGGCAGGCCCTGGCACAGGTTGGGCAGAGAAGCTGTGGCTGCCCCTGGATCCCTGGGAGTGTCCAAGGCCAGGTTGGATGGGGCTTGGAGCAACCTGGGATAGTGAAAGGTGTCCCTGCCCATAGTGGGTGAGTTGAGCAAGATAATCTTTAAGGTTTCCTCCAACTCAAACCATTCTTTGATTCTGTGCTGAAACTTGAGTTGTGCATGTGATAATACCAGTGCTGCTTCTCAGATACTTGAATAACATGAAAAATCTAAATGTTGCATTAGCTTTGACTCACAGTTCAGTTCAGACACAGGTCTCCAGAGGTGAGCCCTCACAAAGCCACACAGATAAAAAGGTGGATGGGAGATGCTAAGGGTCTTCTGCAACTCAATGGAGGGTCCATCTCACTAGGGAGTCTGTGGGGAAAACTAACTTCTTTGAATCATTCAAACAGCCCTTTGTACATCAAAGAGGAAGATTAAAGGTTGTGATGATATTCTGGCTCCTCCAAAGTCAGTGGCAAATTTCCCATGAGCTTCCCATGAGATAAGGTTTCAACCCCAGCCTCCAACTTGTTAAAACTTAATAGAGACCGTGACTGACTGTCCATCTTACACGTATCTTCCCTGGCTGTTTGACAAAATTTGAGCAAATAATAGGCTTAGGGTTGTTGGATAGTGCAAATATCAGTGAAATTTCTGTTCAGGTCAAACCCAAGGAAATTTTTTTCTGACTGTTTTGATTAAATGGAAGAAAATAAATGTCATAGGTCAAATCAAGATAGACTATTTTATCCAACCCAAAATGAGTTGTTTATTTCAGAAGTTACTTAATCTTTATGAAATCTTCAGGGTTTTCTTAAGAGAGAGGATAAAAATGTAGTTTAAAATTGAAAAATAAGATAGCTTTTTCAAATAGATTGTTTGGGCCAGTTTTCTTCTTTATCTGTTTGTTTGGTGCAGTTTTTCCTGACATCATGAATAATTTTGGACCTTTCAGTAAATTATTTTTTGTCAAATATGTCTATTCCAGCTATAGATTTGACTTATTTCCAAGCAGCAAAGGTTCATTTTTTCAGTCCTAGAAGATGAAACTTTGTTCCTCTGGCAGCTTCAGCATGAAGAAGACTTTAAAAAGACAGTCAGTTCCAGGAGTGATAAAGGTGGGAATTGCTTAACTTTTTTTTTTTTTTTTTTTTCCATTTGATCTCAAAAGAGAGCATTGGAATTTCCTCTACAAAAGGGTTTGACAGACTACATTTATTTTTGGAAATGGATCTGCAATTCTCTAGCAATGCACATTCTTTTTAAAGTCCTCTGCCCTTGACATGTATCTTCAGCTACCACGTTTGCAGACCTCTTTTGGTTTCTGCTGCTTGGTTTCACGTGGACCCTCAGAAACTCACCATTGCTTGGGTCAAACATCACACATGCAGAGCCTGAGCGCTGTGACATTATCAACATTGTTATCTGAAGTCACAGAAGCAAAGGGCTTTCCCCCAGATTGGCAGATGGTAGAAATTATGTGATCACCTGAAAGAGCCAGGCTACTCCAGTGCAGAGTTGGGGTTGTGTTGGAGAAAGAGGTGGAGAGGATAAAAAACATCACTGTGAACCTTCAAAACTGATCTTAAACTACTAGACTGAAGGGGAGCACCAAGGGTAACCTCATGTTTCTCCTTAAAAGTCACTGTCTTTAGCTGTAGGACAAAAAAGACATTAGAGGAGCTGATGCTTCTTCCCAGTCAGAAGTGACTTTCCTGTAGCTAGAGGAGGCTTTAGGAGAAACTGCAAATTATTTCTTCAGGAACAGCCCCGTCCTGTTTCAGGGACAAAAAGAAAAATGTGTGATATTCTCTGCAAGCAAGCACAAAGTTAGCCATTGCCCTTCAAACCCCAGTGATTTCACCTAGCCACAGCACTCCAAAATGCAGCAGAGCTAAGGCACGGCTCACACTGCTCCCTCGGTGGCACGGTCCAAGCACAGTGGCACTGATGGATTTGGCTTCTTAAGGGGCAGATCCACTTATTAATTGGCATCAGGGTGGCATTGGAGGCTGTCAGCAGCCCCAACTACCAGCTCGAAGGATATAATTGTGTTGTAAACGCCATGTGTGTGGGTGATGGATACGCACGTCTCTGCAGTCTGACTGCTGGGATGCACGGGGCAAGCCATCCTCTAATTCGCCACCAAGAGGGTCTCTTGCACTAAACAGCCTCTCTTAAATCACAGCGTTCAATCCTGCTGAAGGTGGGTGTTGGGTGGGTAGAGCTGGAAGGAAAAAATTAAGACTATAAAAAAAGAAAAAAAAAAAAAAAGGAAAAAATCAATAGTGCTTCCCTATAAAACAGACTGAGATTTGCAGGACTCACTTCGACTCTGACGTCAGAGGTGCCGATTTGGAAAATTCATTTAAGGCCAATTTGAGAACCCAACTTGTGGTCTGTGTTGCTGGACTGTAGCGCTGTGCATTCGTGGGGATTTGCCCATTCCTGTATGTAAAGCACTTTGAAGCATTGTGCTGTGAGGGTCACGGGCAGCAGTTCCAGCTTTAGCCTTGTGTCAGGCTGCTGAGCACCACCCTGCATGCCCTCCCCTGTGCAGGTGACTGCTGGCCATGCAGTGAAACACAACTATGCTCCTGCTGGCCTCGTTTCATCCATACCCAAGGACCAACAGTGGCCAATGTCCTGCGCTTCATCCCATTGGGAAGAGATGGGTGATGACCCCTCTGGACCTCACGTCTGGGAGAAGCTCCAAATAAGCTGCCTCTGTGCTCTTGGAAAGGTCTGTAAGTCCTGACCTGCTGGTTGTTTACCAAAGAGGGTTGCAAGACTATAGGCTGGGCCATTGGGGGGTTTCTGCCATTAGCCCTCAATGACGCCCTTGTCTTCTGGGAAGAGACATATGTGAGCAGGCACAGGGGCACATCAATCCTACAGCACATTCAGGGTCCCTGCATTTCATGTCCTCTAAAGCAAAGCTATTGATGGCCTAAGGCCATACGTGGTCAGGTCTGTGGGCATGAACTTCCATTGCCCTGCACAGGGCAAAGGGTGTGTGAAAAGTCACCAAGTCACTACAGCCCACTTTAACTTGGGGAAATTATTTGCAACATATTATTTGCAACTTATAATTTTTTTCAACAATTAAAATTTAAACCAAACAATTTAAATTTAAAAAATTAAATTTGAGTTTAACAATGCAATCCCTCCCAAAAATCAAATTATTTTGTAGCTTCCGCCTTAGGTAAGCCAAATATTTCATTCATGAATATTTAAAGCTAGTGCTCTAGAAATCCACCTAAAAGAAAATAACCTGCTTAACCCTTTCTGATCCTTGTAAGTCTCTTCCAGCTCAGGATATTCTGTGATTCTAACCCTTTTCCTGCAAGTATAAAATTCCAGCCTCCTTCATTACTCCTCTTAGTGCACGCAATATAGTCCTTATTAGGACATGTTGTCACACAGATTTGTAGTTTCAGACTTTTTCCATAAGACAAGATCTTCACCAGTAGAACGTCAGAGGTGTGTGTCATCACTCCACATTGGACAACTAATATTTACTTCTGTTTTCATAGCATTTGTATTAGAGATTATAATTTAGTAGCTCCTTAAAAATTCATAATTTTCCAGTTCTTACTCTTTATACAGGAAAAAAATTATTGATTATTTGTTGAAAAGGAAGAGCACATTTCTTTGTTCTTTGAATGCATCAGTTTGATGTCACAAGAAGAGAAGTTCCAGGATAAGGCTACGTGTACAGCAGGTCAGCACAAGCCAGAGCTCACAGACATGGTGTGAATACTGGCAGCAGCACATGGTCATTGTGGTCTGGTATCAAGTGCATTCATAGTCTTGGTATAAATGTGGTGCTGGTCTATGACATCCTTATACAGCTAATGACCCTTCTGCAGAATAGGCTTTGTTCTCTGTGACCCCAGAAAAGTGAAGTAAAGGAGTGAGAAATTCCTAACTATTTTTGTCTTCTAGGAAAATGGAGCATTTTTAATAAAGTTTCTCCTTGTGACCCTGGTGTGAAGAAGTTGAAGGATTTTTGGTCTCCTCAGAAGAAGAAAGAAGAATTTGCAGTCTCCCCAGCTGCACTTCCTTGCAAGATTATCAAATGCTGAGCAAGAAACCCCAGAAATTGTGAACATTAGTGCCAAAACAAGATTTAAAAAGCTGAGAGTTGGCTTTCATAGAATCATAGAATTATTTAGGCTGGAAAAGACCTTTAAGATTGAATTCAACCATTCCCCTAGCACTGCCAAGGCCACCACTACACCATGGCCCCAGGTGCCACATCTACCAGCTTTTAGACCCCTCCAGGGATGGGCAGCTGTGCCAGGATCACGTTCAGCTCACATATGTACTTGGGTGTCTGAGAAGAGCAAGTCTTTAAGGGATTTAATTTCTCAGGTTATGTGCAAATTAATAAGGAAAACATAGACTTAGATTGTCTATGCTACTTAAATGCAGCAGAAGCCCCTAAAAGGACAAAACCTCCCCCTAAGCCAAGGACTACCTGCCCTACCATGTGCAGTGCACAGAAATGCACCACAGCTGGTTTGGAGAGAAGCCTGTAGACCCCAGATCTCCAGCACAGGGCTAGAGTTTAGTACTCCCCGGGACTTAGTGGGGACCACGTGGGGTTGGGATTTTTTAAGGTCTGGGAAGTATGATTGGTGTTTCACCTGCCCAGTTTGGTGTCTCCTAGAAATCCTTTTTCCTTGGCTGCAGGGATTTTAACTACAGGGATGGAGGAGTCATTTACAAGGCAAGAGACAGCTTAAATCTGCTTGTCCATGTCCTGAAATCACGCTGAAAGTCTCCCCTAATCTTGAAGGCAAAGCCACCTTCTTCAGAACATTCACTGAAGAGATGTTTGGTATTTAACCAACTGCAAATGGATATGACTTTGGATGTTAATGTCTCTGAGACTGTAAAGTGGAAGCTTAGGTGCAAATGACCACCTCAGTATCAGGTAAGATCTCTAACAGGTTTGCAAAAGAGTTCACTTTGGCTCATGTGGCTTTAGTTGTCATGATGTTGAGACTGAATCTCAATTTGACCTCTTGAAATTGAATATTCGCTTTAGCCTAGATTTGCAAAGCTATTTGTTAATGCGCACATACAGGGCTGTTTCCTCCAGGGTTTTAAAGAAAAAACTCATTTCAATGTAAAATTCACAGGATCAAATTGAAATTTATTTTGAGAAGGTTAACATTACTGATTTTCAGGCTCAGACAATCACTTCCATGTCAGATTGTAATTACACCTTTTTGTGCATCAGCTGCATGCACGGTATGGAAAAAAAAAGTAAGATAATGCCATTTCTTTCAGCTACATAAAGGACCTTTGTACTGTCCTTCCATGGAAATCCCCCACACTGAAAGGAAAAAAGTGATTTATTTCAATCATTCTGACAGTATGAGCTAACACATTAATTGCATAAAGACATTTCTCTTACCCAAAATTTTGTTTGATTTTCACTTTCAGTAGTCTGCTAGGTGTCTGCATAGCATTTTCTTTTCCCTGCAGCAGTTTCCACTGCCATAAAAATCTTGCTTCTGTTAAATAGCAACATTAAAATATTGTAGTGCTGACCTTAATGGTTTACAACATTCAGCTAAGGAGCTCGAGTCTCTAAAATAAGACTGAAGCACACAGTAAAAATTTATCTAAGGAAAATTACAGCCTCAGAAGACTGACAACCATGATGTAATTTCAACCCTTTTTTTGTACCTCCGTAGGTTCTGTCTGTCCATGTGGGTGTGCAGAGGATTGCAAGAGCCCAGTGCAGTCATGTAGGACTGAGGTGGGCAAGGATTTGGGTCCAGATGTCCCATCACTGACCGATGGCAGCAGATTATGGAAGTGTGAGTTGTTTTAACACTGGTGGAGCATCTCTATGCTTGTGTGCAGAGCTGAGCTCAAAACATTCCTGAATCAGGAAGGACAACGTCTCCTGCTTACTTTGTCCTGCTGTATAGGGCTACATAATTTGAAAATGGAGAGCTAAATACCATAGCTTTAATGTTATTTAATATTTTATTAGGTTAAATGGACACACATTTTGTACTTTAAGAAATACTCAGCAGAGACTCGCTATTTTGGTTCAGCATTGAAAGGAGAATACAGTGGGGATCATATCAAGACTTTGCTGCAAGACATTCTCAGTAATCAAGAAGATTGTTTGTTCATTTGTTTTGGGGTTTGTTTTTTTTCAAGAAGCACCAGATACAGAGGGAGAAATCAGTTTGTTGGTGAACCATATGGTCATTTTGGTGTTATAGACCCCAAAAAGGACACTCATTTACCTGTTCCCCAAAATCTGTCAGGAAACTCTAGCTAGTCACACAGCACAACTTATGAAGGCATCAGCTGTCCCCTGTGTGAAGAGACAGACCAGGACCTCATCAGGGGGTGTTGAGGGGACAAAATGCCAAGGGATTACATGGCCATTGGTGTGCTAGAAGAGATGTGTGAGACCACACCCCAGAGACCTGAAATCCCCCAAACGCTCATTTGTGAATCCCTGATGCAGAGATTGCTAGAAACAGTCATAGAATCATAGAATTATAGAATGGTTTGGTTTGGAAGGGACTTTAAAGATCATCTCATCCAAGCTCCCTGACATGGGCAGGGACAACTTCCACTCCAAGGTCTGTCCAGCCTGTCCTTGGACACTTCCACGAATGGGGCAGCCACAGCTTCCAAAATCATTTAGGAAAATCATGCTAACATTTTTTGTAAATTCAAAAGAAAATCCACAGTGCTGTGGGTTATTCAGTTTGACCCAACAGCCATTGAAAAGACGGAAATGCTTGCAGGAATCTCGAGGACCTTGGGAACCAAAAAAGTGCAATACAGAATGGGATCCCTCTTTTTGTTTTATTCTTGGCACAGCAGGCCAGGGAATCAACAGTTCTGCCCACCAACAAATTACATCTTAAGAGCTGTAATTTTTATCAAGTAGCAGAAAACCGACATCATCATAGAGACAAACTCTGGTCCTTCAGCTTCTGCAGCAGCTGAGCATCAAAAAACCCCACCTGAGCTTGATCCCAGGACAGCCCAGTTAACAGGACTCTTTCCAGCAGACCTACAGGGTTTGAGCAAGGACATGTATCTATAACCTCAACCCAGCTCCCACTGAAAATGATGGAAAAATGTTCCAGGTGGGCTTCCTATCACCTCCATAAAGTATTTGACAAGATGACAGTGGTGACCAGTGCTGTTTCCCTTTGCTATAACACCTTTAAAGAGCAGCCTGTAATTCATGATGAAAAACAACAATAATATTGCTTTACATAGGAAGATAAAAGCCTTCTTTTCCAGCAATGAAACTCAGATGTCTTGAGCAATGTGTGTAGCTTAAGGGGTTTTTTTTGACAGTGCAATATTGTATATAATAACAATTACCAATGACCTCTATTAGGTTGTCCAGTCTCATTAAGGCCAATGTATTTGGTACCTGCCACTGCCAATTTGCCTCAACAGAGGTTTTATTCAGTGGATATGATAGAGCTGTAAAGCAATCTTTTTTCATTTAAATAGTTTAATTGAGGAATGCTATCAGATGTTTCAAAATTTAATGCATACAACAATTTGCTTCTCCTATCTCTTTTCAGAGTTTAGTTTGGAGAAAATGACATCTGATTCTTATAGAAAGAAGGCAATTACATTTTGGAGCCTGCCTGCCTGTATTGCATATGTTTTTAAACATAAAAAGAAATTCTTAATATGTAATTGTCAGGTAATAAAAAGGAAAATATTTTACTTTGCATTTATGAAGTAATTTTTCAAAAGCATAAGGGAATTGCATGTTAACGTTTTTCGTTTATTACAACACTCCTAATGCTGCACTGTTTTCACAAGTTTAGATTAAAAAAAAAAGCAGATCTGATGCTCATGTATTAGTATGGTAATACTCTATAAAGTAATTAGGACAGAGGAAACTGCAAAGGCTTGTTGGTTCTGATAAGCCTATGCCTGCTCTAGGGCATCATGGAAACCCACCGGGAGTCTCTCCACTGAATTCCATGGGCCCCAGCTCTTCACTTAATCTTCTGAGAAACTTCAGTCCCAGCTCATCCATCTCATAATCTATTTTCTCCACATTTTCGCCTACTTCACCTGGAGTACAAGCCTTGAAGACCAACATGGTGCCTTGAAAGTTTTCTCTCTTTGGCAGAGCAATGATGGAATCATAAAATCATGGAACAGCTTGTGTAGGAAGGCACCTTTAAAGATCATCTTGTTCCAACCCCCCTGTAATGAGCAGGGACATCTTCAAATCAATCAGGTTGCTCAGTACCCTGTCCAACCTGGCCTTGAATGTTTCCAGGGCAGGAGCAGCCACCACCTCTCTGGGAAACCTCTGCCAGTGTTTCACCGCCCTCATTTGTAAAACTTCTTCCCTGTATTTTATCTAAATCAACCCTCTCTTAGTTTAAAACTATCATCTCTTGTCCTATCAAAACAGGACAAGGCAGCACCTCACATAGAGGTGAAGACTGGAATGATATCCCAGTAATGTTCATGCTCCTCTGGCTGTGGAGCATTTTCACCTCTAACTTCAAGTTAGACTATTTGATCCAATATGCTGCAGCAGATACTCTTGGCACCTACTCAGTGCAAAAAAGGCTAAATTTTTCTCCCCAGAAATTAGCCTCAAAGCTCTTAAACTGCAGCATCAGTATCTTTAAGCTGTAAGTAAAATTCTGTGGAGCTTTCATTATGTTTGCTTGTTGTGCTTTCATTTTATAGAGCTGACCTTGCTTCTCTGAAATGCACTTGTTCTCCATGAAGCCAGTAAATACCACCCAGTTTTCTCCAAGTAAATCACATGTCTATGAAGGGCTGGGTTGCAGTTTCATTAAATACTCGCCTATACTTATATTAAAGTATTCTTGCCTCATAAAAACAAACGCATGAAGATAATCCTAGTTAGTTAAGAAGGACTGAACTTCATCAGGGCATGGTAAATCCCCCTTCCTCCTGTGGCTTCCTGTTGGAACAAATCCATCTTTAAATCTCTGTCAAATCTGGTGTACAGCTCAGCTAGGAAAATGCAAAACCAAGTGCTAAAAGATACCAAGGTATTTCATTCATCTCTGACGTAGTTGTTTGCAGTGTTTCCAAGCGGAAGGGAAAAGGGGAAGGGGAAGAGAAAGGGGAAGAGAAAGGGGAAGAGAAAGGGGAAAGGAAAGAAAGAGGAAAAGGGAAGAGAAAGGGGAAGAGAAAGAGGACAGGGGAAGAGACAGAGGAAAGGGGAAGAGA
>JAWWEE010000085.1:70455640-70478364 GCA_035221455.1 Xenops minutus | reverse complement strand
CCTGGGAGTGTCCAAGGGCAGGTTGGACGGGGCTTGGAGCACCCTGGGCTGGTGGAAGGTGTCCCTGCCCATGGCAGAGAGGTTGAACTCAATGGCTTTTAAGGTCCCTTTCAACCCAAACTCGTCTATGGTTCTATGACTGTTATTCCTGATGCTCATAAAAAAGTTTGCTTATTTTAGCAGACCTGCAGAAAATAAGTATTTGAGCAATCAGGGGCTTCATCAGGAAAACCATTCAGCAGCTAGCTGGAGCTGAAACAGGGTCTAGGCAATGAATGGAGGAGGATTTTACATCAGCTTGATTTGAAGAATGTCTCCTTGTCTGCCATGCATCATTTGCAGTGCTCTGTCACCCTTGGGTGTCATATTTAGCAGAACAACCAAGCTGCTGGCCCCTGTTGGATGGCTGTGGAAGAGAGAATTTCAATTTCTAAACAGCCTGATTTTTCCATTTCCTGATGACCCTCCCAGAGTAAAAAAACATCAAAAATCACTCACAATGTGTTGCATTTAATCAAACTTATGCAGGAGAGTGTGGGTTGGCTTGTTTGTTTGTTTCATTTCATACTTCCATATTCCACCCATGGAGAAATCTTGCTGGTAGGGAGGATAAACAAACAACCAACCAAACAACCCAAACACTGGGCCTCTAGGAGCCGTTGTTATTTATTTCCACAATTAGCAGTCGAGTTCTGGTGCTGTGCCCAGAGAACTCCTCTCATTTTTCAGCGTGTCACTCTGTGAACAATATGCTTTTAGGAATTGAGGATTAAGGCAGCTGATTGTGGGTGGTTTATGAAACTTTTTATGGGAAGCCATATAGCCAAACCTTTAGAGAATCAGACCATCATTTTAATGGGCTTATGTTGTGTACAAGACTGTTCAGTAAGATATTCGCACAGTACAGAGCATCTTGATAAAGAACTTTGTTTAATCAGGGATGCTGTTGCCAATGGATGCTGTGTGTTGTTTTCTGAATTAGCTAAGAGTGGTGCTGAGAACAACCTGGGGGTGGATGCCCTTCCTCCTTAAGGATGCTGAAATGGTCAGATTCTTGTGGGAGACATTTACAAATATACTTGTGAAGTAAAATTAATATAGACTCTCTATATAGAGGTAGAGTGAAGAAGGCAACTCTGCTCATCAGAGATGGTCTCTCTGAAGTCCAGTGTCACCAATGGACTCAACAGGACAAAGTCAGGAAGAGGTTGCCACAGACACAAAATCTGTTTGCATTTCATTTGCCCATATGAAAACACACATTTCTATTTACCAGCAGGAAAACAGAGATTTCAGAGTGCAGTCACCTCGTAAAAACTGCAGTCACTCAGCACCTTCCAGGATTCTGTCAAATACTTCAGCTGTGACAGAGGGACGTGTATTTAAAGCATGGATCTATAGCATAGCATTCAGATTTACCAGAGATGTCATTCCCTCCCAGGGTCGTTAAAGGTATTGATTAATTGCCTATTGTTAAACTTATTGATTGATGAAGCTGCAGTATAGATACTGGCACCCTCAGTTACTCCATATGGATTTTAACCTGAGGACTCACATGCTCTATTTCTTTTTGTATTTGTAAATCATGGGAGCTTCATGACAAATTCCCACTCTGCCTTCTTTTAGACCTCTTTAAGACCCCTTTAAGCACCACTTTGAATTAAGGAATTCACAATGAAACTTCATCTCTGTACTGTGTTGCAGGCATTGGGACCATTTTGAATCCAAGTTCCCTTTCAGAGAGTACAGGAGCTTTTTAAAAATCAACTTTTAATGTGTAACCAGTAAATCATCATCCACCTTTCAGGATGAGCAAAGAGTAAAAGAGGTAAACCAAACCAAGAGTCATCCTCCCAGGATGAACAAAGAAGCCAATTTTCTGCCTTCAAACACAGCTGGGAACTGAAGACCTGATGAACCCTGTTATAAATCCTATAGAGAAAAAAAATCATTTTTATTGAGTGTCACCTACTTTCAACAATGTTGTTGATACATTTGAAAGGAATCCTAGAAAACACTTCCCAGAGCCTTCAAGGTCAATCCACCATCATCATTATCAAATTGTTGCAAGACACTCCATGTTGATTAACCAACATCATATTTAATTAGTGTGTGAGTGGCACTTCATCCTGCTTATTGTCAGAAATCCCTTTATCTTGCTATTTGCATTGCAGAGTTTTTAATTAGGATATGTGTAGGGAATCTCTTAATGATCTCCTGTCTGCATAACCATCCAGGCTGTGCTCAGTTGTCTCTGCATCTCCAGAGGGTGCTTTGCCACCACAGAAGAGAAACTTGCATTTCCTCAGTTGAGGCTTTGGAAACATGAAGTTGCTTTGATAGGTTCTCAACCTGTCAGAGATGTGTCTAAGTGCAATACATCCAACAGATTGGGCTCCACTGCCCAAGGCTTCAATACTGTCCTAGGAAATACATGTTTCCTACTGACCAACCCAAAACCTCTCCAGGTGCAAATTCTTTCCCCGTTCTTCATTACCAACAACTCTTTGTCATCACCTTTCAAGTAGCCTTAATCTTCTCTTTGATTTCTCCTTTCAATTCAATTTTTGGTGGACAAAATAAGCTCCTTGCTCAAGCCCTCCTTGCAGCCGTGTTCCTCAGGTTGACCATCTTGGGGACCTTTCAGTAAAAAGGTTTCTCAACATCTGTCTCGAGATTAACCACAAATGAGAAGCCTTAGAAGGGGGAAGAGGTAGTTGCAGATATAGTGAAAGAAGAATAATTGTAGGAAGGTGATCCTCTGTTGTCATATAAAAGGAAAGTTCTCATCTTTGAGCAGCTGGGTTTAGTGGAAGGTGTCCCTGCCTGTAGCTGGGAGCTGGAATGAGATGATCTGGAAGGTCTTTTCCAACTAAAACCATTCTGTGATTCTATGATAAGTTCTTAGCCACCTCTATGTCATAATAAGTGGTTATTTAGATTTCTCCTCCAGCCAGTGAAGAGAGAAATCTCCATGGAAAGCTGTTCCTCCCTTCATCTTTGACATCTCTTTCAATGCAATGAATCACTCTCTAAATCAATCTACTTGCTGTGGAAGCTGTGACTCCAAAGAAAACCTGAATCACAAGTGGGTTTTAGGATCCACCACACTGCGAAGAGTGAATGTTAAACAGAACACATTTCTGGGGAGAACAGAGAGGTGCAAGGACATCGACAGAAGTAAGCAGACAATGCTCCATTCCCAAAGGAGCCTTAATGACATTCCTGAAGGGCAGAAAACCCGAACCCACACAGCTTTACAACTATCATACAACCCCCATGCCAAGGGGAAGGACACTTCCACTAGACCAGGTTGCTCCAAGTCCCATCCAGCCTGGCCTTGAGCACTGGCAGGTATGGGGCATCCAGGATGTGGATCCACAGTGTGTGCTGGCCTTTCAGATATACACATGGTTTTGGCATCAGCCATCCAGCCCATAATTCAACAGCCAGAGGTGAACCCACAACAGCCCTTATACACCCATCTGGGATACTGAGCTACAAGGAGATTAAATTACCAGGTCCTAGCTGTGCCAGGAAGCTGTGCCAGAGCACCATTAAGAGGAGAAAAAAAACTCTTTGCTGCCATCAATAATCTTTTCCTTCTTCTTGGATTTCTTGTGCTGACCACCCAGACTTGCTAAGGCTTGTCAAGACAGAAGAGGTTTATTGGAGGGCTCTACCAAATGATAATTGGGCACTTCAATGGCAGAGAAGAGACAGAGGCAGTGTGTAGGTAGTGCACACTGGAAGGAAAGTAGTTTAAACTACTTGTACATGCTGATGGGTACTGAATTAGTTGTAACTCACTGGGACAAGATTTAGGCATTGCTACTGACAGCTCAATGTGCAGCAGAGGTCAAAAAAGTAAATAAGGCATTAGGCTCTGTTAGAAGGGGAGAGACGATAAAGACAAGACACAAAGGATTGAGGCTGTGCTTTAAATGCAGCTTTCCTTTCTTTGCCAGCTGGCCCAATATTGGGACTGTCCAAAGCAGGAAAGTGAAGAAAGACTGACAACTTTACATGGATTTCAGGAAAGGGGGAATCTCAAAGGGTATGCTGGTGCCAGCCAAAGGTTAAGCATAGCACACATGGGAGTAAATAGCTAATTTGCTTCTCCAGACCACAAGTTCTGGGTGGAGAAGTTTCTGCCTCAAGGTAACAGGAAAAATGTTGACATCATCTGGACTCTGAAGTCAGGGATTCCCTGTTCTTCTGAAAAACTTCCACAACCTCAGACAAGTGGTCCAGGAACTCCATCTGCTCACAAAGTGAAAAGGGGATTGGGGAGCTTTAAATCAGAATCACAGAGTGGTTTGGTTTGGAAAGGACATTAACCCTGATCTCATTACACCTCCTGCCATGGGCAGGGACACCTTCCAAGAGCCCAGTTTGCTCCAAGCCCCATCTAACCTGGCCTTGGACACTCCCAGGGATCCAGGGGCAGTCACAGCTTCTCTGCCCAACCTGTGCCAGGGTCTCACCAAAACTCCAGAAAAATAATATTTTTTTATATGGCAATTGAATTTCTTTAGGTACAGTCATAAAGAAGCAAAAAACCTGTACTGTAAAATACACTAAACAAATTATCAATGTTATTAATATAACCTATTGATTTAAATTAATTTCTTATCAATAAATTATCTCTGTGCTTTGAATTTCATTGATATGGAACAAGGTCCTGGAGTTGGCAGCACTGAAAGTGAACAACAAAATTGTTCACTGAGGAGGAAAATGAAAGCCTCAACTTTTAGTGTGTTCATTATGTGCACCTCAGATATGAAAATGAAAAAAGAAAAAAAAAAAAGTGATACACCTGTACAAATCAAACAAGGAGCTTTCACTGATGAGCTTTAGTTATTTGTATTTTATTTACAAACCTGTACCTCCTTGTAGCTGTACAGGAAACACAACCCTTTACGAAGCAAAGCTACATCCCAGGGATATTTGTTTTCTTCATGAAAGAAGCTGTTTTACAAAACTAGCTGTGGTGCTGGGGCTGCCCAGAAATGAAAATATAGAAATAAGCATTATCAAGTTCAGCCTGGGGTTTTTCAGCCTGGAGAAGGCTCCAGGGAGTCTTTATAGTCCCTTCCAGTGCCTAAAGGGGCTCCAAGAGAGCTGGAGGGAGACTTGGGACAAGGGATGGAGGGACAGGGCAAGGGGGGATGGCTTTAAACTGAAAGACAGTAGGTGTAGAATAGATAGTGGAAAGAAATTTCTGGCTGTGAGGGTGGGCAGCCCTGGCACAGGTTGGGCAGAGAAGCTGTGGCTGCCCCTGGATCCCTGGCAGTGTCCAAGGCCAGGCTGGACAGGGCTTGGAGCAACCTGGGCTAGTGAAAGATATTTCTTCCAATACAAACTATTCTGTGATTCTATGATTCTAATTTATTTTGCCCCTTGAACCTAAAAATTGTTCTATGACAGCTACAGTCCTGGGAGCGTCTCTAGGTTTTGAGGATAATTCTTAACTATTTCATTGTTCTTTTCTCTCGGTATGATCTATTTTTTTCCCTGCTGTAAATCACAATTGCTTCTCCTGAAGTCAGAAGTTACAGCCCTAAAAAAACCTGGAGTTCACTCTGCTTCTGCAGAGCATCTGGCCAGGTTTCAGTCTTTCTGCTTGAGCAATGCCTAAATAAAACTGAACTCATGGTTTTAGAACAGTAAGAATGGCACCAAAATTGCCATCACCTCCCAGGTCCCTGGGGTCTGGCAGAGTTTTGCAGCCTGGATGGTTCAGACTTCCACCCACCCCACTCAACCCACCCCATTCAGCAGCCTCCTTCTCACACGGTTTTATTGCCCTCCTTTGTGCTCAGGCAACTGCAGGCTGTAAATTCAATGGACATGGGTTTAGCATCACTCTCGTCTTCAGAGAGGGAGGGAAAAGCCCTCTCTGAGCTGCAACCAGATGCAGCTGGATCAATACTGCAGTGCTGCAGCAGCCCTGGATGGGGCTCGCCCCAGACACCCCGTTTCTCAGCTCCCCTGATCCCCATCAAGCTGATGAGCTGCCGTAGCCAGGGCTCTCGTGGAGAATGGAAATGCATCCTCGAGAAGTGGAGTGGATCCCAAGTAATTAAATGTATAAATTAATTCTCCCCTTAAGATATGTTCCTCTCCCATTATTAGGTTTGTCTCAGGGAAAATCCTTGGAGGATCTTCATAAAACTACCACTACTTCAAATATTGTCTTTCTAAAGCTTTTCTTTCTTTTTTTTTCTTTTTTTCTCTTTTTTCTTTTTCGGGTTTGTTTTTTCTTTTTTTTTAAGCTTGATGCCTGCAGCTTGCAATTAAAATAAGTGACATGAAGATGTCTTTAAAATAGAGATCTATGAAAAAAAATGAAAGGATTGTCTGTCAAAGGGTGAAAAATGAAAAATAGCAGTCTCAGGTCTCTGAATGGATGAGTGGGGAAAATTCCTGTCCGTCCTAGTACCCAAAGGGATAAAACCCAATGATAGCTTCTCAACTGCTTAGCAGATAATGCATGTGCTGTTTTGATGCTAGTAATGTGTTTTTTACTTCTTTCTATCTGGGAGGAACGAATCAAATATGAGAAGTGCTGGGACATGATTTTCAACCCATTGCCTTTGATTAAGTGCTTTAACATGTGAGTCCAGAGACTTGCAATAATACTAATGGGGCATAAAGCACTATAAACAGGACGGGCCTACTTTGGTCCAAATGCCATTATCCTGGAATAAAAAAGAGCAGCAAATGTAATATGTCCACTGCTAACCTTTTTTTGACAGGGCATTTTCTGTCCTGTGTGCATGCCATGAATTATGCTGCATTTTGCCAAAACCGTGAGAGATTGTTTAATTTCCTGCGAGGGAGTGTTTGCTAAGCTTGAACCACTTAGCTCAGTGCACTATTTAGCTGTGAAAATACAACAGTGGGAAGCAAAACATGGATGCAAATGGCAGTGTGGCTGGGCGGGAAGGAAATTCATTTTTACACCAGGTTTGGGAAACAGAGGCAAAGACTTGTCGATAAATATGGGGCAAGTTTTGTGTTGTTCAGTGATGTTAAATACAGCAAAAAAGCCACCTGGAAATCCAAACCACGCATTTATCCAGAAAATACACGGGAAGTTGGAAACTTTGCTTGAGTTTGGTTTTAAAAGACATTGAGGGGTCTGTCCTGGTGACATCCCCTGGTGCAGACAAAACAAGCCCTGCTGCCACACCAGTCTGTCAGGATGCTCCAGCACAGCTCTTTGGGCCTGGCTCCATGTCACTTCTAACTTTGTTCTGCATTTTATTGCTCTCAGCAAGTTGCAGATTGTCCAACTGTTCTGTCATTTATTGTAAACGGTTGCAAAAAAAAAAAGGAGAGAAGGGCAAAAAAAAAAAATTCCACAACTCTATAACGTAGTCCTTGGTGTAAATCAAACATTCCCTGTCATGTTGATAGCTTGTGTTAGTCTAATGTATTTTATATTACTCAAAAGCATTGAAACCCTGCAGCTTTCTTCATATAGGCCATTATGCGGTTATCATTAAATTGTCTTGCAAAGAACATTATCGGTAATTATAGCAGACACTAAAATCAAATGATCAGACTGGGACCTTTAACACCAAGAGGAACCATTAGAAGTTAATCAAATAAAAGGATGAGAATAATTATGTTAGGATTAAGCAGTAATATGCCAGAAGTTATATACTTTGCTGACTATATATCTTTACTCCCAGCTTCCTGCCTCTCCTCCCGTTTGATGCTTTTTATATAATACTTTGGCACAGAATGTAAATGACAGTATTTTTGTGTGCCACAAATGGGGCTTTAGGGTTCAAATGAGGTTCATGTCTAAATGGCACAAAAAGCAGCACTATGTAATGATGAAGATAAAAATAATAGTCCTGTTTGTATGGATAATATATATAAAAGAAAAAAAATCCATTGGTCAGTGAAGCATAAAGTGGTGATAAAAATAGTTGCAACAGGAGGTGAAACCACATGGCTATTGGTTTGCTACTTGAGGTCTCTTTGCTGTTTTTAAGTGACAGTCTTTCTGCTTTTCGTCTTTCAACAAGCCACAAGAAATCCCCTGCACAGACAGAAATTGCTCCTGTCATTCCTCACATTATTCTCTAGGGAAAAACCTTCATATCAAATTCACTCTCAGTGTTTGCATGCGCCTCGAAGCAGTAACAGTGTTGAGGTTGTCAACAAAAACACAGAATAAAGGGGCTAAGGAGGTTGCCTCAAGAAGAGTAGGTTGATTTTGGTTATGGCAGATGAAGCCAACACTGAGATAATTGTGTTGGTCCCTGACTTTTGCCAGGTAATGCTGATGAATTGGTCACTAACAGAATAAGAATGCAAACATGCCACGTCCTGTTGGGGCCCAAAAGGCATGTTTCTGCTGCTCATTCCCTCATTAAGAGGAGAACACAGTCACAGGATCCTTATGTTTGCTACCTGTCCCTGCAGAGCCCAGCACCCTGGTGACAATCCATCAGTGCACCCTGGACCTGTTCTCAGAGAGGGAAAACAAAGCAGTGATGCAACATGCCTGGGGAACCTGGAATTTGGGATTTTCACCATGTCCTCCTGGCACTGCAATAAGGCATCAGACTTAAATCATTCTACCTCTGTTAGGAAATTTTGCCTTTTACTGCCTTTCTCTTCGATTTTGTTTTCTTTTCATTGAGGATCATTAAACTTGAAACATCATTGGATGAGATAGTTGGTGTTGGAGGCAGAGCACCATCTCACTCTTGAGGAGTTAAAATGTTCATGCTATAGTGAAACAGGTTCTTTCTTATTTTTAAACCTTTTCAAACATCAGCTATTAGGAAAATTTCAAAATTGAATTTACTTTGGAGCAAAAATTGAAGAGATTTCTTTCAGATTTTTCAGTTAAAATATTTTTTTCATGGCTTTACCTATTCTGCAAATACAGAAATCAACCTAGACTGCTTTCCTAAAAACTTTATGTTTTGCTATAAAATATGAAAACTTTATCTGCAGTCATTACATTGGATAAAAACACAGAATCATAGAATAACAAAATCATGGAATGGTTTGGGTTGGAATTTATCTTAATGACCATCTGGTTTCAGTCCCCACCCTGTCATGGACAGAGAAACATTCCCCTAGACAAATCCAAGGACATTTCTCATTTAAAAATCCAGTAGATCTCTAAAAATAAGTCCTCAATGCCAAAATGGAGTGTCTTGTGTGACCTGTTTTCCCAAGGTGTTGAGGTAAAACACCTCATTTGAAAAGGCATGAAGGTCCTTGCAGTGTCCAGCCCTCCAAAGGTTATGGGAGGCAGTAGTTCAAGGAGAAACACCAAAAGACTCTGACAATACAAAACTGTAAAAGGCAAAAAGTCATATATGTATATACATGAAGATCCAAATTGCATTTCTTCCTTGTTCTACTGCCTTAAAACTGCCTTAGATCAGAATAGAAATTTAATGTGCTGCTACACCAACATCACAGCAAAGCTTTCCCTTGTCAAATTTGCTGAGACACAACTGCAACAATCAGTTCCTTCTAATATCTCGTAATTTGATCTCATAACCTATTTTGTTGATTCAGAGATTTCAACAGAGTGCTGAGCTGATTGAATTTTAATTGTGATATTAATTTAATAGTTGCCTCTTCCAGATCTGGATGTTGCTAAAACTGTAGTGAATCGGCCCTGCAAAGTGCTAGCTGAAGTGTGGAAATGATCCAGGAACTTGCCAGGCTTGGAATAAACACATCACCTGACATCATGCAAGACCAGACAGTTAAAACGACAGTGATAATCAGAGTTTGCCCACAGCAGCAGCTCTGAGACATGGCAACAATAGGATTGCTTCAGCTACAAGCAATGGTCCTGTGTGTTGTCAGAAAGGGTGAACACCTTCACACCCACCTCTTGCTGCCACCTCAGCCCTGGGTGTCACCAGGCTGTGTGTCAAAGGGGGATTGGATGGGGCATGGCACTGCCCAAGGGTATCCATCACTTCCATCCAGGGCTTCCTGAGGAGGCTGCAGGAAAGAGAAAATCACCTCTCCCCATGCCTGAAGTTTATAATGAGCTGGACTTGGCCTTCTCATTAGACCCTTCAAAAAAAACTTTACTGAGGGGTAAAACCAAAGGGTCTTCCAAAAGTCTCCAAAAGAAGTGAACCTACTGGAGGAAACAAACTCATTTTACTGCTTTTCACAAAAACACAGCTGGTTTCTCTCTTTGCCAATGCAAGCAGTTATTATTTCTTCATTAAGGCTTTTGCTTTACTATGGGAAATACAGTGCTATTACAGAGGAAATCATATGCAAAGTGACCTTCTTCCAGCCTGTACATGGAGCAAATACCCCTCTGTTACAAAACTTTCCATGTTAGAAATAATTTAAAGGACTCACAGCACTTAACAACTCATGCCCAGGTCACCCTTCCTTTTCCGCTGGATTTTATTGAACCACCTGGGGTTATTTTAGGAAAGATGGTTGGAATTTTTAGGAATTAAGTGGTATAGAATGGAAAGTAATGGAAAAAATGGTCATGTGTATTCATTCTGAATTTAAAATCAAGTTGTTTCTACTTAGATCCTGTTTATGGCCATTTCTCTTGGTTATTCTAATGAATTTTAATTTCTGGCAGCGTTGTTTGGTGGAATGGGGAGTTTACTGGCAGGAGTGTTGGAGGGAATTGGAAGGAGGACAATTTAATGTGTTACCCACAGACATTTGGCAACGAAAACAAGTTTAAAATGTTTTGTGCCCCAAACTGGAAAACCAAACTCCTGGGGTGACTTACCTGCCACACCCAATGTGCAGTACACACCAGCGAACTGGTTGTGGACTAGATCCAAAGCCAGACTTATTTGGAGAAATTATTTGGCAAAAAAATTTAAAGTAATGAATCAATTTGACAAAATTATATTCTGTTCTTGGAAAATTTAAGAGCAGAAAGGTCTGATTTTGGCAAGGAAGTAAATCATCATGAATTACTGGCCCAGCTGTACTATTAACATTAATACAGGTCCCTAAATAATTCAGCAGAAAACTTCTGTTATTAACAAATAAGAAAGGCCTCAACCAGTGTCTTTCCAAAATATTAAGTGTTTGCCTCACAGGGGGTGCTTTGGTGGTTTTTTAAATCTGATCTGGAAATGAGAGACTGGGGCCTTCTCTGGACATGGTGTTAGTGCAGGTAGTTAGCTTTTCCAGTCTGAGAAATATTCCTTTGCTGCCTTGGGGATGAAGATATTTGAGGGAAAAAATGGGGAAACCTTCCCCGCGACTGGAAGTGCTTAACCTCTGACCCATCAAGCATTTAGACTGTGTCTTTAACACTTAGCTAAATGTAAAGAAGATGTTAAAGTGTTGGAAGTGCTTGGAAATGCTCAAGGCCAGGTTGGACAGGGCTTGGAGCCGCCTGGTCTAGTGGAAGGTGTCCCTGACCAAGGTAGAGAATGGAATGAGAGGATCTTTAAGGTCCCTTCCAACCCAAGCCATTCTGGGATCCTGTGATTCTCTGGGTGCTTTCCTGTACAGAATCAGTCATTAGGTTGGTCACAAGGATTCTTTGGGTGACAATGAAGTGTCTGCTGGAAAATGAGGTAGGAGCTGCATTGGGGAAGGGAAAAAGGAAATCAAGGCAAAGCAAAGCAAAGCAAGAACACAAGGGTTGACCTCACAGACACTCTCACAGATTCTCTCCTCTGTGTTGTTTTGAGTCCAATTTCTAGGGGTTGCTGAGATCCAATGCTCATTTTCACTTTTGGGTAAACTCTGATTCCTCAAAGTGGGTGTAATTGGCAGGGGCCTGAAAAAAAGTGTTGAACCAGACTCGGTGAGGGAGATCAAATAGAAAAAAAATCTATCCACTCACATTTAAATGCCAAAAGTATCTCTCTGGGTTCTTCTGCCACAGGAATGTGCTCAAGCCCTTATTCAGCATTAGCAAAACTCCCTTCTTGGTAAGTGTACTTTTAATAACAAACACAAGTAATTAATGATGTATTGAGAGAGACTCCAGATAATCCTTTATTTGCTTAATGCACAAGAAAATTGACCCATCTGCCTTGTGGCTGCATTTTGGCATTTTAGGCCAGTGAGATGCAGATGCACTAGTTCTGATGTTTGTCTTGGAGGGAGGGTCAAGACATGCAAGTCCTGAAAACACAGAGAGAGAGAGATGTCACTACAGGGACACTGCACTGACACTTTACCCTGAAGCACAATGGTCCCTTCACCATGAGGAAATAAATCCCAGCCTCAGTGACAGAGTGAACAGAGGGCAGTGAGTCCTTTTGAACCTTGGGAAAATACTGACAAAAATCAGTTACAAGCAAATTAAGGCAAAAAGATCCAATAAAAAGAATATAATTGCAAAGAGCATTTCAGTGAGTTCCCACTTATACTGTTTCTGTCTTAAAAAACCCCACTGTTTGCCACAAGCAGTAGAGATATAGTTGTAGTCCATAAATCAAGCTTTTCATTTAGTTTTATAAATGAAAACATCCACTTTTCTTGTGACCTGGCAGAAAGAATGGCCATTAAATGCTTTAAAGAAAGGCATGCTAAAATGAAATTTTTCTCTGAAAGGTAGGAGAGTTTCCTAATCATGTTTCAAATGATTTTTTTTTTCTCATCCAGATAGATGTCCTTCTTCAAAGCCTGATGGACAGAGAAATGAAAGGTACTTTTCACCATTAAGTAACTATAGAAATTTTACCTTGCTAGATTATTTGTTAGTTGTAACTAAAATTAAAAAAATGCTCTGTCAGAAAAAGGCTTTTTAAAGTGTAATATTTTGTTTTATTTAGCAACTACTTGGGAAAATTTAGCACCGAGCTAGAAAGGTTGTGGAGCAAGTAGCACTTCATAAATTGCTTGAGCCCTAATCAATACATATTGTCATCTAGTCAAGTCCTCCAAGCAGATTTTTCTTTGCCCTGCCTCAAAAGTGTATTTTATGAGGTTGTTACTAGCTTGTGCTGCAAGGCCTGGCCTAATGAATCTGTCACTGGCACTATTGATTGACATGCCAGTGTAAGTGAGACATGTGATTCCGATTGACTTCCTAATTACTGCTGCTGTGATGTCTCACCAACTGGTAAGGCCAGAGGTTAATAGTTTTGATGTTCAGCCATTGCTGGCTCTGGAAGCTGGAGTTAAACCAGCTCGTTGGAAGTCAATATCTGAATCAAGTTCTCAAGGCTACTTTCGAAGCTGATCAATTAAGCCCTCCTTGTTCCCCCTCTTGTTGCCTGACAAGACTTTGATGAGTGGGGACCTCTAAAGCTGGCGGTTTAAGGTAGAGCAGGAAGGTTGGTGAGATTTAAATGCAGGAGGCAGCAGGACCAGAGTGTCAGCAGGGGCTGTATTTCTGCCAGCAGCAAGATGGGATCCCACTCTTTCTTCTCAGTGGAGGGAGCAGGATTCAGATTTCCAAAAGCTCCTGGCTGTCCCAAGTGTGCTCATCACATGGACATGGTTTGGGATATTCACACAAGCTGGGCAGCAACAATCAGACCTTCCTGCCCATCTGTTCTATCCTACAGTGGGTAGTTAATGGTTACTCTCTGTGCTTGGACGCCTCTCAGCTGTGAAAGGGTCCTGGCTCACAATTAGGCATGAGAACCCAGCCTTCATTTAGAAAATGTGTTCTTAGCCTTCATTTCTGAGAAAACTGCCCTGAAATGGGGTGATGTAAAGCGACCTGAGTGTTGCCTGAGCGTGCAGACAGCCCCATGAAACAATCTTGGGAGGGCATGAGCTGCTCCAGATGTCTGTCCATGCTTTTTCAGGTGCTGTAGAATTTAGGGATTTTGCCATAGCCAAGACAACAAAATGAAACCTCTGCCTCAGCCCAAAGCCCAAGTGTTCTGGCCCTGACCATCACTCTTGGCTCAAACCTATAGGCAAGTATAAGAACATGGAAACCATAAATCACTTTGCATCAAGTATATTCTGCGAATTTCCAGCATCGTGACTTTCCAAAGTCAAAGTGATAGATCTGTATCAGTGGCCTTCATGGGTTTCTCTTCCATGAGTTGGTTTAATTGCATTCTGAAACAATGTCAGAGCTCATCTTCCACCTCCTCTGTTGGTGATAAGCTGTGGAACCCAGCATGTGCAGTAGGAACAATATACCTCCTCTGGCTTTACACACATCTGCCTCCACACTCACCCATTTTGGGGGACTTTGCTGGACCTTGTGTGAAGCCATTCTCCTCTTGGATAGCCCATCTTGTTTCTATTTTTCCCTTTAGGGGACAGGACAGCCAGAGAGGCATGATGCAGATGTTACATTAATCCATACAGCTGCATAATATTCCTGGCTTGTTCTTCACTCCTTCTTAGGAGTTATGGTCAGCAAGTTTGCTTTTGTGCCCCTAACCAAGCAGTGAGCTGGCAATTCCTCAGAACTGCCTGTCGTAACTCCAAATCCTCATTTCTGAGAATAATAGGCAAGTCAGAGTCCATGTGTGTGTATTACAACATTTAGCAATGCTGAACTGCAGCTTCCATTTTATTTTCTAGTCACTTGGGGTTGCAGATCTCAGCAAGTCTCAGCAGACAGCTTTGGCTTTTACTACCCTGAATAATTCAATAATATCACTGAGCTTTGTCATCTCACTATCCACACGCCTTCCCTTGCTATCTATGAAAATTCTGAACTGAATGGGTTTTACTACAGGCAAACATGGGATGCCTTTGGTAACTCATGCAGGCTATTCTTATGCTCTGTTTCCTAGTGGTTTTTTACCCACTTAGCTATTAATTGATTAAAGGTCCTGCTCTTCTAGCTGCTTTCAGGATGGGATTTCATAGAAAACGTAGCTATCTACTATCACATTACCTTTTCCCATATGTATAACAAGACCTTCAGTGATCTCTAACAGATTTATAAGCTTGGTTTCCCTTGTGAAGGATGGGTTGAGCCTTCTTTGATATTTACCAAGAATACCTTGATGATCATCATCTTTACATCTAGTGGCTTGCTTAGTGCAGGCCTCAGACTTATGGGCACTGTCAGACTGCAGACACCCTCCAGATCCTTGTGTGTGTGTAGGAGTCACACTGACATTATGCAAGGACACAGCACAGATAATTGTGGCCAGTTTCATGCTCAAGTTCTTCTACAGCTCAGAGGAGAACATCTTCCCATCCCAATAACGTCTGTGTTCAAGTTACTAGGCAGCTCTACATCTCTCCTGCTGAATCCCACAGAGCAGACATTACAAATGTAGAGTACTCTCCAGGCTTCATAGTACTGAATATAAATGTTAAACTCTCACTTAGTTTCTCTGCTGGGACCCTGTTTTTTTTAAATATCCCTATTGCATTGTGAACATCTGAAGTCCCTGGTAAGGTCTATTGGAAGCTACTAAGCCCAAATCCCTGAAGGCTGAGAAAGGGTATTGTGGAACTGTCACTAAATGTTCTGCTATGCCTTTCTAAACCTCTGGTGTCAGCTGCTGTTGGAGACAGGGTACTGTGGTAGAGGAAACTTTAGCCTGACAGTGCAATTGTTCTTGTGCTGTAATTGCCCTACAAACCTTCAGGCTCCTACCTCTGATTTATTACCAATGTTTGCAACTTCAGCAATTTTTTCCTCAAAATCCTTTTTTTTTTGTTTTCCCTATCCTGTTACAGGTTTAGACTTAAGGTGCCAGATAATTTGTTTCCTATTTTCTTTTGGTGGTCAAGCCTTCAGCTTCTTGAAGGATACCTTCCACCTTCCAGCTCCTTGTAGTCTCCTTTGAGCTACTGCTGATTTGCATGGGGGTCTTTCTAAACTTTACTGTGGTCTAGGGTAGGGATTTACTGTTAATCTCTGAAATAATATCTATAAGCAATTCTCCTGCCTCTTGCCAGCCTTTTGCCCCCTCTTCTTTGCTCTTCCTCTCTTCATACTTAAAAAACTGCCCCATTTTTATGTAGGTCCTCTTTCTGAAATGGAACAACACTGATATGTATGCTGAGACTTCATGGTTGGTTTGTCACTGTGCCCCATCCCACACTTAAACCGGTTGCCTGTTCTAAAGTGCAGTGTTTAAATGGGTGTTTATTTGACTGAGTTCTTGAGTTTTGCCAGCTTCTGGCTTATCCTCTATTTAACCATAAAGAGATGTTGTCATCTTTACTCCCAAAGCATGTATCATCCTGAAGTCTGTGGTATTCCACCTCTGTCTGGTTTCCTTCAGTTTTAATTTTAAAAACTGTTGTAGAAATATTTCCCTTGTAAGGCTCAGTCCTACTCTGGTAAAGCTTCTCTTCAAGAGTTTCTCAGTTATGATGAAAAACCCATAATGTGCTTCATTTTCTCAGTTTGTAATTGCAAGACTTCCCAAGTCTCTGGGTTGAGCTGGTCTTAAATTAATAAATACTGAAGAATAATTTAAAGCCTGACTCCAAATTTTTTTTTTATTTTTTTTTTAAATAGTTCAGGTCTGTATGGCAAGTTTTTAGTGGAAATCAGTCATGCAATTATCATTACCTTGGAACAGGCCTCTGCCATTTCACTGTAACTGAAGTTGCTGAAAAAAACTAGGCAGGATTTATGATTGATTAGACTCTATGTTATATTAGACAATATAGATCAAGCTGCCAATATGAATTTCTCAGATGTCAAAAATACCAGGTAAGAAAAAAAAAGATCATACGAGAGGGGAAAAAAAATCATGAGACAATCAGGGACAGCAATAATTCACCCATACCTATGCACTGTGTACAAATAATGCCCAAGGGAATTAGCCATACTTATCACTTTGTCAGATGTCTGTTGCCAGCAGATAGTGCTGGATTCCTCATCTGTCACTGCTTGTTTCCTGCAACTTTTTGAAAAGGATAACAAGAGATTTTGAATGGAACTCTCCATCTTAACTGGTTAATTGAGAACAGTCTGAAAATATGAGTTCTGATACCAAATTCACTCCAAAATCTGTGCTTCAAGAACCCTGTATAAGGCTTCTCAAGGATTATAGACCCTCTCAGAAGTCTTGATTGCAATTTGAAAGACCTCTTGTCTGCATTAGGGAAAGACAGCCAAAGACTGATGTTCTCTTGAGGACTCATGTGTCACTGCTTCCTGTCCTCTGCCAGCACACCTGCTCCCACGATGACCCCATGTCCCTGTCCCCCACTGGGGGATCTCTGCCTGCTCCACAGGCTCACCAAGGTGGAAAACAGGGACCAGCCCTATGGTCCACCACACTGTGTGGACTGAGGACCCAGCCCTGCCTGCCTCCCTGGGGCAAAGAACTTATCTCATGTGCCCTGTGCCCAGTGATGAGGTGTTAGGGCAGGATTTGGTCTTTTAAATGGGAGAATGGCCACCACTGGCTTTTTAAACCTGGCTCAGGAGGGCAGCCATAGCATTGTGTAGCATGCAAATCCAGTAGGGGAGGCAAGACCCCATCTCTCTCCTTCAAGGCAAAGACTTGTAGCTGTCCTGGGCTTGAGGATGCTCTTCCATCAGCTCACAGCCATGGTGAAACCTGGAAGTTCTCCACAATATGATAGTTTAAATTAAAAAAAAAAAAAAAATGAAAGGAAAAAGCAATCATTGTGAAATAAGAAACTTAATTACTTCCAAAACAATTAATTAATTAATTAATTAATCCTCATGTCTCCCCTGCAAGGTAAGAAGTGATTATTGTGCCCATTTTACACAGAGGGAAACCTCACTGCTGAGTGACTTGCCAGAGGCAAAGGCATTGAAGGTGAAATCAGCATCCCATGGCCCAAGACCTTCCCCAGGTCTTGCTTCAGAACAGACCAATTTGCTTGGAAATTGTTTATCCTCGTCACCCTAACACCTCATTGCCAAGGCCACCTATGCCCTTGCTCTGATTCCCTAAGGAAAACCTTGGAGTCACCCTGCCAAAGCCCAGATCATGGCCATGGTCTGGGTGATCTCTGATGAGCCTGGTGCTGCTACACTTGTCACCCAAGGGTGAACCCTGAGGGATCCAGCAGCTGTGCCACAGAGCACAGCAATCCCAGGTACAGATGGAGTCCCAACAGGAAAAGGTTTTTTGGAGTGTCGTTTTGGTACCCTGCTGTACTCAGAGCTTGAATGATTTGTTGGGTCCAGCTTGAAATGACTCCTTCAGGGTCAAAGGTACCAAGGACTCAGCCCAGCGTGGCTGGACTGCCTCAGGTTGTAGCGTGGGGACTGATGGGTCAGAGCAAATCCTGCTCTGGCATAAATGCATGAATAGCTTTACACTTTCATTTCAGCCTCTGAGGGGGTTTTGTGGAGATAGGCATTATCAGACCAACCCATACAGCTGGGAGAAAACAGCTGAGTTTTCAGGTGTGCAAACCCACCCTCTAATACAGAAGCACCAAACTCCAGCCAAGCACAGGAGATGGGATAGAATCACAGAACCATTTAGGTTGGAAACATCCTCTGAGACCATGAAGTCCATCTGTTTCCCAGCACTGACAAGGCCACCACTGAACCATGTCCTTAAGGGCAGAAGGGTTGCTGGTCACACAGCAGGGTTGGTGAAAATCAAAATGCTTAAACCAGCTTGGTTTCAGACAGAGCCAGCAGGTGCACCCTGGATGGTCCCTATACATTTTGAGGGAGACCATGGGCAGGGATCATTCCCCTTAGATGGTAAGGGCGGAGCAGATGAAACCAGAGGAGAATGATGTGTGAGAGTTAAGCCTCTCCTCCATGGCCTCCCAGTTCAGCAAACTCCAGCCCTCATTTGCACACAGATATTTCTCAAGGAAATAAGTTTCTCCAGTATCCCAAGGCTCCGGGAAATCAGGAGTTAACAATAAAAAGCACATACCAGGGATAAATCTTGGTGCTCACACTTTGCACAGCCAAGTGGAGCCTAAACAAGGAAAAAACATACTCTTGGACTAGAAGTTTGCTCAGGTTGTGACTGATGACCATGTTTATGCCTCTCAGTCTCTCCAGGGCCCCTGGAAATCTTGCAGATGTGTTCCAGGCCAATGGCAAGCACAACAGACCCTTCCAGAGGGCAGCATCACTGCTGCTTTGACCAGACAAGCCTTTCCAACATCACTGACTTATCCTGACAGCATTTGTTGTGACCAGCCAAGGTCCCAAGTTCTCTCTGAGATCAAGGTGCCAGGAAGACAGACCATAAAGGCCACATCTACACAGCTAAAGTCAGCCCACCTGGGGCATTTTTTGATGCAAATACCCTCATCTATCCTATTACTCAGGGTGGCCAGACCCAAACAGGTAGTCAGGATGATGCTTGGCTCAGTCTGTTCCTCAGGGCATCCCCGAGATGCAGCTGGAAGAGGGCCAGCTACCTCTGGTCAAGAACACCTTCAAAATGGATTCATAATTTGGCTTACACTCACATACCAGTGCCCAGCAGTGACCTCTGGCACTTTTTAATTTCCTAGCCACAGGGTCCCAAAAGTCATAAAACCCAGGCTTCATCTGCCTGAAATGAGGTGGAGAGACCAGGATCCCTCACCCTTCAAATCCAAACTGTGGTCACTCCCAGGAGCCTGATATAATTCTGCCTTAATTGTTGTGAGAGCTTTCCAGAGGCAGTGCTGGTGCTGATTTGGATTTAAACCTCTCTCCTCATCTCAGGGTGCTGCAGGAGTGGTGTCCATGAGACCAACATTTATAGCATTCCTCCGAGGGGTGAAATGTACCTACTGTAAAATACTCTCAGTTAATTCTGGTGCATCATCTGCAGGAGAGCCACGTGGGGATCAGCGTGGGACATACAGATTTAGATCATTTCACTCAAGTCAGGTGGTGCCTTGCTCCCAATTCCTCGCAAGTTAATTCTTACCTGGGATAATTATGTCTCTCTTCAATCTAGCCCAGATTAACCCTCCTCATCCCACAGTCCTGCTAAGAGCACACCTGTGGTGATGGGATGATGATTTGGGGGGGAGGGTGTGACCACTGCTGACCTCTTCTACAGATTTCCTCCGTGACCTTGGGCAATTCAATTAATTAATTTAGCTTGCTTGCTCCCTGACGCTCTCTGACAGATGAAAGCTGCCTGGTGTCTAAATTACACACTCCTGAGAAACGATTTATCTGTTTAAGACAGACATGCCCCTTTAGATCTGATTTCTGATGAGACTGACCCCATCTCCACCCCTTAAGCCGCAGTCCATCCAGAACTGGGTCTTCTGAGATCGGCTGCAGCTTGATGTTGATGCATGTCCATCTTGTCCTGATCAAGAAACAGAAATTAAAAACAAACAAACAAACAAGCAAAACCAACCAGGGACAGGATCTGAGCATATCCTGGAGCCCCTCTTCAAGGAAGGACCAAGGGAGTGCTTGCTAAGCTGTTCCCATTCCATGTGATGGAGATGGTGATGTGAGATGCCCTCTGGGTTGGCATGATCTGAAGCCAAACAGCATGTGCAGGAAGAGGGGTAATTAGGAAAAACTGCTATGAGAGGATTGTCCAGCCCTGGTGCAGCTGCCCAGGGAACTGGTGGAATCACAGCCAGGGAATCCTTCCCAGGGAAGGATTTAAAACTATGTGGATGTGGCACTTGGGGACATGGGTTAGTGGTGGCCTTGGCAGTGCTGAGGGAATGGTTGGACTTGATGATCTTAGCAGCCTTTTCCAACCTAAAGAATTCTAGGATTCTACCATTAGGGCTTGTACATCCTAGATCCCATTCTTCTTTAAGCCATCCCCTTTTAATCCCAGTAAATTGGTCAGGTCATTGATGTTCTGCCCAGAAGCCAGGAAGAGCACCTTCAGGCTCCTCAGCCTCTTACACAACTGCCGTGCCCCAGGGTGTTTTTCTGTAGCCTAGAAAAGAAAAATAAATGACATCTTGTATTCCAATAACCAATAAATTGTTCTTGAAATGCCATAATTGCTCAGCTGCAGCTGCAAGTGCAACTAAGTACAGAACTTTAATAAAATATTATTGTTCAAATCAATTTGCTAAGAGTCTGTCTTGCTTTCTACATGAGGTGCTAAGTAGCAAATAGTAAATACTGATCACTGCTTAGACAGCCAAATAGAAAGAAAAACCTGGAACCTGATTTTTGCCATCTGTACCTTTTTTTCCCCCCAAGCTGCCTGAGCAAGGACAGGGGCCAGATTCTGCTCAGTGTTTGCAGAGTTGCACTTGTTTCAAAGGCATGGGAATGGCAGCTATTGCATGTATAGGTTTACAAAGTAGCTTAGGCACTTAAGAAGATAATCATCTAGAGAGATTTACAGTAGTGACTTTTACAGGGTGGGGGGAAAGGGAAGTGCCCAACTCCCATCACGGTGAAAAATAAATACAAATAAATCCAAAGCAACGATGCAATTGGCAGCTCTGGTAACAAGTTCAGAAAATGACCACATCTGGGCTATTCTGGATCAAAAACTATTGAAGTCAATGAAATTCGCTCTGGATTTACAATGGTATTAACTGAGATCAGAATCCGACCCTATAAATTTACTATTACTTCTAATCCTGGCGCCTCTGATCTTGCAGAGATATTTGCTAACTGCTGAGCAGCTTGCTTTATTGACACTGAAATAACACACCCGTGCCCTACTATTGTTAAACTCAGCTGGTTTTAAAAACCCATCATACTGTTTGTCATGACTGACCTTAACAAACTGGCCTGCTGTCCTTGGATCTATGGGCAAGAAAGTTGTCAAATGCCCCCTTTTTTGCAGCCTTCCACCACCACCAAAAAAAAAAAAAAAAAAGAGGAGAAAAAATCAATTTCAATCAACATGGAGTGTAATATTATCAAATGTCAGATGCTGAGGCCGTGTGCTTTGAAAATTATCCTTGACAGCTTCTTGTCGACTTAATTAAGTGCACAAAAAAAAAAAAAAGAAGTAAAAAAAAAAGCAAAATATCTCAATTGTCAGCTCCCTTTCTTTGTGCTTCAGAGGTTCTATTGACAGCTCTGAAAAAAAGATTGCCTTTGGGGGTTTTATTGATAGATCCTCGCCTGATATTGGAATGATTCCTGGGCAGATAAATCACATTTAGATTTGTTAGTAATTGAGGAGAATTGATTGAATAGTTAGGATGGTCCCAGAGGGAGGTACCTACTCCTCTTCCGTTCTGCAGAGGTTGTCATCAGATAAAGGACCTCTTTGGGCAGGATGGATAAAGGTCTAATTGTTTACATGATCAGGTATTGCTTCCTTTTAGCCCTCCCTCCCAGACTTTCCCAACTTTCATGTGCAAGTGTCAAGATGAAAAAAGGCAAGGCCGTAAATAAAACCAAAAGTGGGTGAAGGTCATCAACCCTCTTCCTGACCTGGAAAGGCACTAATTGTTTTCAAGTTATTAGTGGAATTTGGGTACTAACAGTGACGGGCTTTTATTTAAAAAACAAACAAAGAAACAAAAAAACACCTCTGCAATATTTATTTGTCATACATTTATTTAAACAGCTGTGAGCTCCCCCAGAGCCCTGTTCCCCACCAGTGTGGGCGAGCTGATGGTCCTTTCAGGGTCCCAGAGAGGAGCAGCATCACAGAGACTGTGCTAGCAAAGTGTGAGTGGAATGCTGAGACTGCGAGGGGAGATGCCTTTGAGAAGGGCGTGTGCTGACAGGACAAGGGGAAATGGCTTTAAACTGAAAGAGATTATGTTTGGATTGGATAATAGGGAACAACTCCTGTCTATGAGGGTGGTGAGATCCTGGCACAGGTTGGGCAGAGAAGCTGTGGCTGTCCCTGGATCCCTGGGAGTGTCCAAGGGCAGGTTGGACGGGGCTTGGAGCACCCTGGGCTGGTGGAAGGTGTCCCTGC
>JAWWEE010000085.1:70432378-70442698 GCA_035221455.1 Xenops minutus | reverse complement strand
TTTTATTTTATATTTTATTTCTAAATAAAAAAAAAAAAAAAAAAAAAAGGTAATCCTATTTTCCTTGGAGAGTTAGAATTACTTTTGCTGGAGGAAATATAAAAATTTCCGTAATCACAAAAGTTTTTATCAGTCTTTAGGACCAGGAATATCCTGGTGGCTATTTTGAAAAGACACAGTGATTTAGTCACTTTGAAAACACACAGTGAATATCATAGTCAGTTAGAAAAATGTTTTATTTCTCTCAGGGTAGAAAGTGGCTAAAAGGGAGGAAAACTAATCAAAACGCAAACTAGATAAAATAATTTCTTTAATCATATTCTATGAGTCTATGATCCTATGAAAATATTTTCTGTAAGAACTCAGGAAAAAATGTGAGGTAAAAATGAGGTCAAAAATTTTGTCTTAAGTTTTATGCATGTTATAGTGTCTCTGAAGATAAGATTTCTGCACCCATCCCTTTTACCCAAGCAAAACCTCTTCCTATGAAAAGTTCTGTAGAAACCAGTCCCACTGAAAGCTGATCTGTGTCAGGTACCAACACTAGGGACTATCTCCCAGGCAACTCCTTAAAGAGCAAGAAATAAAGCTCTTTTCCCTCTTAACACTAAGGTACTTGTTCTTCCTCCAGAAACAATTTAATAATGAGGGGGGTTTTAAGTGTTTTCAAAAGCACAGGCACCTGAAGGCAAAGCTGAATCTTTAAGGAAATTCCACGAATGCATGTATAAATACATAACAATAACTATGACAGAGCTAACTGCAGTAATATTTAACTAGTTTGCATGGACTTTTCAGCTATAAACATGACCTTTGCCTTATCATGTTTAAATCTATCATGGATGTCAGATATTGCCTTCTTAAGTGGACTCAACTGTATTACAGGCTTCTGTGGTAATGCTGGGCTGAAGTGTATCTCCATTTTATGTTCTTAAATATTCATAAGAAGCTTTGCAACATTAATATCTTAGAAGGCTTACAAGAACACTTAAATAATGTGTCTTGCCTCCCTTCGCCCCTCCCAAAAATGTCCCAGTCTTTTCCAATTTGTGTAATGCATTGAGCCATTTTAATAATTGTTTGGGGATTTATTCCGTGGTTCTGCAGTTTGCTCATAGCCAGTGTAATTATTATCTCCACTGGTCTTATCGTGTGCTAATCCTGCTTGTTTTACCAGCAGAGGAGACAAGATTTGAGAGCATAAGCATGAGGCAGGGGTTTTGCCCTGGAATTACACCCTGTGAGCCCCCCACTGCCTCATGTCTGTATGAGAAATACAAATAAAAATAAAAATAAAATTGGGATTAAAATTAAACCTTACTTCAGCTGAACTATTTCTAATATGAGGAAGGCGACGAAAAGTAGCTGGTCAGTGATTGGAATCAATGTTATAGGTTGTGGAAGCTCAGCCATATTCACATAAAATAATAATTTCTTAAGCCCTTGTTTAATCTAGCTGCTTTAAAGGATCTTTATCAGGTCATTATGGAGAATGGGTATATGTACATGTGCATGTGTGTGCACAGATATCAGATGCATATGGAAATCATAACAAATCCTGCACCAGAGAAGGTCTGCGTGGATTAAAGTTCACTTTGAGATTTGGCATTAACACAACTTTTTCCCAACTATGTAACTGAATTCCCAGCTATGGAGTTAGAATAACCCCCATAAGTTTTCTATGGACACCTCTAGGAAAATACTGCTTTTGTGGGAGAAATATTTAAGCTATTCTTTTTAATGGGTTCTGCCTTACTTTCCAGACAATCTTGGGTGTCTTTTGCATAACAAAAGGCTGTTCCCACAAATTCTGCATTTTACACGTGTACATTTCCTTTACTATTCCAACCAAACCTCGCTCTAAACTTCCAAAATTAAGCACATGAGGGCTGTTTGCTGAACACATCACGGCCTGAGTTTGCCATGAGGAGCTTATAGGATGTTAAGACCCACTCTCTACTTTTGCTCGCTGCTGTTACCAATCTGATTCCCGCCAAGGGGCAATATTTCAATGAAAAGCAATACAGAAAATATTTTCATCACAATTTTATCATTGTGCTGCTGTACCAGGGAGCCCCCTCTCTCTTCACCAGCTAAAGCAGCAAATAACCCCGGCGAGCTGATGTGTAGGAATGTGCCTCATCCCTTTATCTCTGGTTCTTGGTGGTGTTTTAGATAAATGTAACTCAAGGCTACCATTTGTAATTCAGCTTCTCACTGTGCTCATCCAGGCCAGCATGAAAATGCATGCAGAGCCCTGTGGCTGCAATGGGGTGGTGTGGATATATAGGGATCAAGGGGATGGGTTGAGGAGATGGCTTAGAAGTAGTGAAAGTTGGACTTAAAGTAGGGTTGGAAATGAGTTATGGGGCAAAGTTTATTATTCAGCTGTGGGCAGCAGGTCAGTGGAGGTGGTTCTGTCTCCTCCCTGCTCAGGTGAAACCCCACCTGCAGAGCTGCCTTCAGGTCTTGGGTCCAATACCAGAAGGATGTGGAGCTGCTGGAGCAAGTTCAGTGGAGGCCACAAAGATGCTCAAAGGGCTGGGGTCCCTCTGCTCTGGAGAGAGTTTGGGAAAGCTTGGGGTGTTCACCTGGAGAAGAGAAGGCTCTGGGGAAACTTTATTGTTGCCTTTCAGTACTTAAAGGGGGCCTACAAGAAAGAATTTACAAGAAACTTTTTAGAAGAGCCTGTTGCAATAGAAGAAGGTGTGATGGTTTTAAATGAAAGAGGGTTGATTTAGATTAGATGTAAGGAGGAAGTTTTTTACACCAGGGTTGGTTAAACACTGGCACAGGTTGGGCAGAGAAGCTGTGGCTGCCCCATCCCTGGAAGTGTCCAAGGCTAAGTTGGATGGGGCTTGGAGCAACCTGGGATGGTGGAAGGTATCCCTGCCCATACCAAGAGGTCGGACTAGACTACCTTCAAAGGGCCCTTCCAACGCAAACCATTCTTTGATCCCCTGCTTTTGTTTTGGGTTTTTTTCTGCTGACTGGGATGCACACTTTGGCCAGCTCTACCCAGTGTGGTTCATGTTAAGACCACAAAAAGTCCACCGGGTGTGAAGTAGAAAAAGAAGGTGCCACAGAGCCCAAAATGCAGGTCACAGCAGGGCAAAACTCAGTGTCAAGCTGGATCACACATCCAGCATCCCACAGGACACTTCAGAAAACATGTGGGTGCCCTGTGGGACAAGCAGAACTCATTTGCCTTCAACTCCCCCTGGATACTAAATGCACTTTAAGCAGGAGATCTTCAGGAGGTGTCAATCAGAAAGCAGCACAATGGAGATAATTCACTCTGGCAAAGCAGAAGCCCTCAAGAGCATGAGAAAGTAAGCCCCAGCCTCACCTGCACTGCATATCTTGTTTGCAAGTCAGGAGAGAAGAGGTATTACAGGTGTTATAGGACTTGCCAGGCTTCATCACTGGGGTGAGCAGCACTGTCCATGTTCCTTGGGGGACAGAGGTGTCTCCCAGGTTGGACTGTGATGTACTCCATGCTTCACTTTCATATATTTCCATAAATAACAACGAGGTTAGAAAACAACACAGTGCCAGAGGCAGAACTGGTGGGGGGAGGGTGTGGCAGGTACAAATCCCTATTTCTAAAACAGCTAGAGTGGCTGTTTGAAAACCTCCACTATTCAAACTTTGGGGTGTTAAATCCAAATCTGAATAATCCTGCATGTTTCTTCCTTGACTAAGCACCTGAGCACTAATTACATGCCTGGTTAATTCAGTAATGTACGTACATTTCTGGGCTCCCTCTGCTTGTATTGCTCTCTCTCCACTTCAGGAGATTAATGAGGTGAGGAAACAGAAGATTGTTACAAACCTGCAGCTTGCTGTACCTCCTAAGAAGATGATGGGAAATGTACCAAACATCATGTTATTTTGTTAGCACTGCTGTGTAGAGTACATAATTATAATTTAGCTGTTGTATTTCTTGCCTATTAAAATAGATAAGCAATGATCCAGGACTGCAATGAACAGCACAGCTTCACGGGACTGTTTTTGCCATTGTTCTGTAATAAGCTGAAATACATTTGTGTCTAAGATTTTTGGCAGGATCATTCATGGAGGGATTGGTTCTGAAAACACATTCTTGTAGGTTTACCGTCTTCAGTTTCTTTGCTTTCTCTTTGCCCTTGGGATTATTGTGGCCTTTATAATTTTTGCTTTTGTAAGCAAAAAGTCTAGGGTTTATTCTTCATTTATCCATTTGCTAGAGAGACTGTGGGAATTCTGCGTGTACAAGACATAAGATCATGCTCATAGGATACTCTGGGTTGGAAGGGATCTGTAAAGCTCATCTAGTCCAACCCCCTTGCTGAACGGGACTCTACTGGGTACATATGGGAGTACTTTCATCCTTAGTTATTCAATATATGCCTATGTGACATGCTGAACTAGACTAGCCATTTGCAGTCATAGCCTGTATGTAGTTGCCATTAAGAGAGGTAGAAACTGTGCTGAAATCATAGAACTACAGAATGGTATAGACTGGGACGGAGCCCTGAAGGTCTCTTAGTCCAAACCCCCTGCAGTGGGTAGGGAAACCCTCCACTAGATTAGGTTGCTCCCAGCCGTGTCCAGCCTGATCTTTAATGTTTCCAGGGATATGGGATCCACCAGCTCTCTCTGGACAACCTGTGGCAGTGTCTTACCTCCCTCAGAGTAAATGCCTTGGGGTGTTATTTTAGGGGCCTGAATCTCAGCCAAGCTGACTTGTTCTGGTATGCAAAAAGAATACATGATGATCTCAATCCTCAGTCTAAATACTTTTACCTGCTCTTGATCTGTCTTTCTCGCTCTTCCATTTCCTTTTAGGAGGGCTCCTACAAGCACAGCACTATTGCTTTGCAATTATCCAATTTTGTAATTTATCAAAGTTTTATGCCTCTTAGTTTAGTGCTTACACACTCATTATATTAAAAAAGAAAATAAGTCTAATGAGCCCAATTAATAATCCAAGTAAGCCCATTAACACTGAAACAGCCGAGCAGACACAGTGGTGTGGAAGTGAATGCTGTTTAAGGAAGCTCAAGGCAGAGATGTTGGCTGGTGTGCTGCACAAAGAGAAGACAGAAAAGTCATATGCCCAGCCAATAGGATCTGCATAGAAATATTTAGAGTGGGACTCATCTGCTGAAATGCAGGCACTGACTGCCATTCAGGATGCTCAGGGGTGTTCAAGGCACCTTCATGAGTGAAAATGATAGGTGGAAAACCTTTCTTATGTCCTCTTGGCAAAACTGAAGTTTATTACCTCATCTCCCCTCTAAGGGATGCTCAGAGGAATCTTATCTCATCCTTCTTTGAGGTTTCCTCACATTTCAGGCTCCCATCCAGAAACTGCTGGTCCCAGCCCCAAATCTACATGGATTTGATATTCCTTTCAAGTTTTGATGGAAGGCAAAAAGTAGCAAAAAATACTGGTCATATGGTTCAGAAAATATGGACTGGAGATTTATATAATCATAGAATCATTTAGGATGGAAGAGAGCTCCAAGACCATCAAGTCCAACCTTTGGCAGATCCCCACCTTGTCCCCCAGTCCAGAGCACTGAGTGCCATGTCCAGTCGCTCCTTGGACACCTCCAGAGGTGGTGACTCCACCACCTCCCTGGGCAGCCCCTTCCAGTGCCTGAACACACTTTTCATGGAGAAATTCCTCCTGATGTCCAACATGACCCTCCCGTGGTGCAGCTTGAGGCCATTTCATCTTATCCTATCACTGGTTGCCTGGGAGAAGAGGGTGACCCTCACCTGGCTACAACCTCCTTTCAGGTAGCTGTAGAGAGTGATAAGGTCTTCCCTGAGCCTCCTTCTCTACAGGCTGAGAAAATCTGAATGTTTAAGACTCAGGCCAAAATTGATGGTTCTTCACAAATCAGGTTGACGCAATTTTTACAAAATAACAGCTAAATATGTTCAAAATGGCCATGAACTAAAACAGGAGATGTTCACCTCGACATGAGGAAGAATTTCTTTACATTGAGAGTGGGAGAGCCCTGGAATAGGATGCCCAGGGAGGAGGTGGAGTCTCCCTCTCAGGAGCATTCCAAACCGACATGGGTGTGCTCCTGTTTGACCTGTTCCAGGTGCCCCTGCCTTGGCAGGGGGGTGGAACTGGATGATCTCCAGAGGTTTCTTCCAACCCTAACAACTCTGTAATTCTGTGAAAATATATACCAGGCTTTTCAAAAGTCACTACCTCTTCCTTCTCTTACTAAAAGTTCGACTGCCCTAACTCTATCTTCGATGTCCAAATGGAAATATGCTTTACCTGCCCACACATACACAGACAAAAAAAAGTTGTGCATATTTATATGGATATGGATACAAATTCATCCTCTTTCTATATATACAGATATCTTTTTCTTCCTTTTCTCACTGAGATTTAGGGAGGCCACTTCTCTGCTGTACAACAATGCAACAGGAACAATCCTCTGGTAGCCCTGCAGTATTTCCCGCGTGTAACCCAAGCCCTCAGTGGGAGCAGAGAGAGCTATCAACTCCCTTTGATTAACAGGATGGGTATGCTTGGCTGTTCACTTACCAGAACAGGGAAGATAACTTTGTAGACCACATTAATGGGGATCTACCTCCCTTGCTCATTGATGACATTGAGCCTAACCATGTGGTGTTTTAGGAGCAAAGTAATTCCATCATCTGCCTTTGATTACATCATAAATTGACACCTTGCCAAGATATAAAAACATGGTTTTAGTCTGTGGAGGCCAGGGCACTTCAGATGATGCCCTCTCTCATTTGCTGGGTCTTGTGCCACAGCAGAGCTATAGATCACATCTGTAATCCTGTGGAGTTCATTATCTCCTAATGCTATTTGCTTTTTTAGATCATTAGAATGAAACTTGACCTGACCTGTGAACTATGAAATTGATTGTTGCCTTTAAATGGTCAACAGCCCATTTTCTAATCGATACACCAAATAATTTTATACATATTTAAATTATATATAACTTTAATGCTCGTTAAATTTATCTGCCACTTTCCCTCTATAGTTTACTTTGCATGCATCTGAAACATGGATGGTGCTTTTACTACTTGGTGGTATCATTTAGAAAAAAAAGGGAGGAAGAAGGAGGAAGACACAAATAAACCCTGGCCTGAAACAAAAAGCTGAGATGTTGAACATGAGTGCAATTCTGCTCTGAAGGCTTTTAAAACATATCCTAGTTTGGGCTGTGGTTTCAGAATAATCCATTGCATGATAGCTGAAGACCAAATAAAAAAAAAAAAGAAAAGAAAAAAGAACCCAAACCAGAACAGAGTTTTGCTGTAATCATTCAAGTCTGAATAGAGTTTGTGGCTTCTGTTCCCCGTCTGTTGCTTTGCAGAATGAAAAACAGTAAGACATGAAGTAAGATGTCAAGGCACATTCATGGCCGAACTGGATTCAGTGAGAAGGAAGGTTTCTGAGATTAGTCAGGTTATTTCTGGTCCTAGGGAAGCTCTATTTAATGGTTTGTGTTTACTGGGGCTTTGCACGAGTATATATAGGGACAGGAAATATCATCTCTGGCCACCTTACAGATCACTTACCTTTTAAGTAGATATAATAACCTTGCTTATGCTCTCATGATTTTAGGAAGTTCTCCTCTGGGCATCCTTCTGCAATCTGCCTTTGCTATATATTCCAAAGTAAATTGCTGTCTTCATGCACTAATTCGTGTGGAGTCCCATTAACAGCCTTGTTGCTCTGCCTTTTCAACCACTTCATGAAACAGTCCTTGGTTGTTTGCAAATTGAGAAAAGAGCAGGGGGGGAAAAGGGCCTCCCACCCCAATCTCTCTTGTCTTTTGAACCAGCCTGTCCAGTTTTCTCAGCATGTCCACATCACCAGAAAATTCACTGCACTATCCCAAAACTATTCCGTTTTGGGAAAGAAGGAAACTCAGACACTCACAGGTTCAAGTTTCTTCTCTTATCCATGTGGGAGAGATAAACAAATGAGTGAAATCCATAAAGTCTAATTACTCTGTGGGAGATGAGACCCAACAACGACACAGGATTTAGAGGGAAATACAACCACAGAATCAAGATAGGTGTTGTGATCAATTCCTCAAGGGTTTAAAACTCTTGGGTTTATGACTGCAGACAGATCTTGTCATCACTTTAACTTTTTCTAGTCCACAACAGGAAATATTATATGCATCCTTGTTGAAAGCCTCTAAGGATGCAGTAGTTAACTTTTTGTAACTTGTTTAAAGAGGAAAAGTAGTACATGCTACTACAAAATACATTTACTGATGCACAAAATGGCTCTTCAGTGAAAAGGTCATTCCCTGCCACCCAACCAGCCAATGCCTCTTGTAATGTGTGAGGTTTTCTGTACTGTTCAAACAGATTTTTAAAAATGTTTGGACAAAAAGGGAAATTTCCTCCTGGATTCCCTAAATCACAACCTTACTCAAATAATCAGAGTGTTCTTTCTTCCAAATGAGCTCCTGAAGGGAAGAGTGGGAGAAACTCCCTGGCCTGCACCCTCTGGGCTTGCAGAAGGAGCAGGATTGTGACCTTTCCACTGAGGATCCAGCCAACACCACTGCCTGCAACAGCATCTCTCTGTTAACAATGTCACTCCCAAGGCATCCCCTGGCCTTTCCCTGCTTCTTGAGAGGCCTGTCCAAGAAAAGAACACAAAACTAACAAACGAAACTACAGATAAGCATAGAGCCATAGAATAAAACAAACCTTCAAACCTTTGAAACAACTTCCCAGGATTATTGCTAACCAGGCAGGACTTAATCTTCTAGATGTTCTTGGTTTTGAGAGTAAAAAGGCATTCAGCACTTATCTAAAATTAAAATGGTCAGCAGTGAAAGCCCTTGCAGGTACAGGGATCTCATCTGCATATATGTCTGCTTTGTTTCTGCTATTAGCCCCTGCTTGGTGATGAGCAGGGACTGCCTGGGGAGGACAGTGAGGGGAAGCAGGAGCTTTTCCTGTGATACTTTACCTGCCACTGCTGCATCCAGAAAATGGCACCTTTTAATACGTGGTCATTTTTACTTATATTCCAGTTTTATCAAAGCAATGGGGCGTGCAATAGGCTGGTAAATAATTAATTTATTTCCCAAAGTCGCCCAGTGAAAGAGATGACAAGCCCTGCCATTTATACTTTTATGAAACGCCAGATGAAGTGAAGACGTCAGCGAAGGGGCAAGTCGCTGGGAACAAAGTGAATTAGAGAATATCTTTCCTTCAGTAAGACAAATTTGTGTTGGGTAGCCATGCTTTGCTGGGGAAGCCAATTGGAAAAGAGTGATAGAGGCCCAGCTACCGAAGTTCATCAAAGTCATCTGTTTCAGGTAAGCTCATTTTTCACCAGCCAAGGGGATATTTACCTGGAGTACACCTGTAAGGTACAGCCGACAGATTGAATGGTACAGTGCTTTATTATATTTCACACCCTGATGATTCAATATGATAGGAGAGAGGGCGAGAAAGAGGGAGAGCTACAAAAAAAAAAAAAAAGAAAAAAGCCATCTCTTCTCTGTGGAGTGTGTTTGTTGCACTGTTTGGCTGCAGTGCTTATGTAAACCAAAGGAGAGTAAGCAACATTTGCAGTGCATTATGCTCCTGTGTGACAACTCAGCTCAAAATAACACTGTTTTTTTCCTTCTTTTCTCCTTTCTGGAAGTGTCATCCTAGATTTCTGCAGTGAGGCAACACTAAATTATACATAGGTCTATATATTGGGGTATATAAGTGTGTCCACCCAGCCAGTCGACCTGGACAGCAGCAAGAGCTGCCAGTGTCCTGCTGGTTCCCTGGGGGTGCAGGGCTGCCTTCAGCTGGGCAAAGAGCTGAAATTCCTCTGAATTTGCCTTTGCAACCAACCCTACAAACACCTCTTGCCAAAGTTTGAGCTCTGCTTGAGGCCACCTCCCAAGGCCATTGCATTGGAGGGCCATCACTTTGCAGTGCTGATGACAACCAAGGTGCAAGGGACAGCCTGGGTCCAAATTCTGCAAGGTCAGGAAGCAATTCAATTCCACCTGAGTTTGCAAATCTGGCTGTTAGAGTCTGTGAGAGCCCAAACATAGCTGTGCCTTGGAAAATAGGAGTGTCAGTGGGTGGTTTCAGTTTCTTGGTGGTGATCATGGGGTTTTGGAGATGGCAAGTCTGCTATTTATGCCCACTCTTCCCACCCAAAACCAAACATTTCTGCCAGCTCTTGAAAGAGTGTGGCCACAGTCTTTCTTGTTTGGAGAGTGTCGCGGTTTGACCCTGAACAAAAAGCCTGGTGTCCAGCAAAACTCCTTCAAGGTCTTTTCCCCCCTCCCTTTT
>JAWWEE010000085.1:70399137-70412570 GCA_035221455.1 Xenops minutus | reverse complement strand
TGCCAGCACAGGGACGGGCACTGCCCTGGGCTGGGACACACCGTGCCCTCCTGCACACCTGGGCACACCTGGGCACACCTGGGCACACCTGGGCACACTGTTGCAGTCACTCCATTCTGGGTATTAGAATCTGTTTTGCTGCCATAATAGGCCAGTGATCATGCAGGACTCTGCAGAGTTTCTTCAATGGTAGTTCATTACAGGAGTATCAGGGTTTATAATTCTTACGTATTTCTCATCCCCAACAAGAGAGAGTACAGTCACCCATATGTACCTACAAATCCCCTGCATGGCTCCTGCAAACACCTTGCCTCCCCAAAAGTCTGCCCTGCTTTTCTCACTGTGCTTCTCATGATTAGATCTACAAAGCTTCCAAAAGTTGCGCTGACATAGCAATAATCTGGAAATATCCCTCTGGAGGTGCCTATTGATTGTCACTGTGGGTGGATTATATGAAGGATCTATCTTAATTACAAGAAACTATCTCCTTGGAATGGCCAGCAATGTAGCAAAAATGATACACTAGGAGATCCATTACTCTCAGGGAAAGGTCAATCCAATAGGATGTATGTTTGCATTCAGGTCAAGTGATGGCTATTCCATCACCACGCTCCATTCTCACTGCCCTGTCAGCTCTGTAATGGCTTCACCTCTTCTCTGTTCCTCTCACCTCCCTCTCCCTGGTGCCAGACTGATAACACGAATTAGGGCAGCTGGAGGTAACAGGGCACAGCTGTATTATCACAGATGATAAACAGTGTCAAAGGCAATTATGGGAGCTGCAGAGAGAAGAGAGAACTTTCAAACCCATCCTTCACTTCCTGGGCTGTGGGAGGAGAATACCTGGCCCATAATGAGAAAAAAAAAGGGGAGGTGAAAGGAGGAAGCCAGTTTTGTTGCCTCTTCCTTCAAGAAGCACTTGTTCCCCTTTGAGAGCATCTCTGATCTGCTGGAAACACAGCTCTGAATAAGTGTCATGGAGTAGAACAGGGAAAGAAGGGTGTGAAGAACCTCACACATGATTTGAAAAGGAGATGGATGTTGATGGAGACCCAAATGTATCCACAAGGGTCATAATTAACTCTGGCACCACATGTAAAACAGACATGGCAGGTATTAAAGTCTGGCAGAGGTGTTTGTCAGAGGTTTGCTGCTGCAGAAGGCAACCTAGGACAGGAGCATGGATAGGGAGCTCTGAAGAGTGTTCCAAAGGTCCTAGAACTCATAGAATCATGGAATTATTCAGGATGGTAAAGACCTCAAGGTCCAACCCTTCCCCAGTACTGCCAAGCCCACCACTGTCTCATGTCCCCACCTTCCACCTACACATGACTTTTAAATCCCTCCAGGGATGGGGACTCCACCACTACCCTGGCAGCTGTGTCAGGTATGGACAACCCTTTTGGTGAGGGTGTCTTTCCTAATATCTAATCTAGACCTCCCTTGGGTCTACTCCATCTGGTGTTGTGACTAATTCAGCTGCTGACCACAATCCTACTGATAGTGTGCAAGCTGAGTTATAAACTTATAAATTCATTACTATACATTAAATAAGTACATAAATTGCCTGGATTTGGGTGTTTTTTCCACAGAAAAGGCCCATGTCTGTCATTAGGTCTCTCACACATGGATGTTTTTAAGCCTTCTCTAGATAGAACCAAAATAGCTTTACAAAATGGGAAGCAAAGTATTTAGTGTGGGGCTGCAGGTCTATTGGCTTAGCAAATCCAAAATAGAAATATCAAAAAATACAGATTCATTCATATGGAAACAGAAATAGGATTGACTAAATTTCCACGTTTCTCAGGGTTAAGATAACATTTCAGGCAAGAGAGGAAAAGCCAGTGAAGTGACATAAACCCCTCCCTCCTATAAAGCTATCTTTGGATTCCTCACTTGGAATGGACACATATCCAGGTATATCTTCAGAGTCCTCCTCCCTTTTTTTGTCTTCCCCTCCTCTTTTTGGTATTCCCAAAAAAACAAACCAAACGAAACCAAACAAACAAACAAAACCAAAAAAAAACAAAACAAAAACACTTAATCTTGAAGTTTCAAGGTTAAAAGGATTTTGTAAAACTGTGACCTTCATAGAATCTTGAATCACAGAATGGTTTGGTTGGAAGGGATCTCAACCATCATCTTGCTCAAATCCACTTTCCACTATCCCAGGTTGCTCCAAGCCCCATCCAGCCTGACCTTGGACACGTCCAGGGATCCAGGGGCAGCCACAGCTTCTCTGCCCAACCTGTTCCTTCCCACCTCTGCTTCCCAATTCTTCCCATCACAGCCCTTCTGAACTTTTTGGTAACCAGCACAGAAACTCTTTCTAGGTAACTAGCATGGGTGTTCTGCAACATTCTTAATGATGGCCTCATCTGGAATTGCTTTATTAATATTTATTAAGTGATCACTAGCTGCAGGTACATTCTTTAATAACTTATTTATAAAGCATGCTATAAAACACATTAAAAATACATTCTTTAACAGATAACGCCATAACAAGATGCTGTAAAGCAAACTATAAAACGTAAATGACGGCTGTACCTGAGCTGAAAACACACTGGAGGCTAGAAAAAGGAGGAAGGGAGGGAAGGAATTTGTACCCAGTGTGCCTGAACACAAGAAGTACCCTTTGGATGAGTACAGGGTTCATTCAGGTAACATTGAAAAGGATAAATGTAGAGCACTGGACTGTTTTGACCCATGGCTACAGGCAAGTAGAGGGGAACACACAGTTACTGCAAAAATATTCACAGGCAACGTGAGAAAGAGCTCCTGATGCTACTTGTGGGTGGGCATGGGACCTTCTGAATCCCTGCAGCCCTCCAGCCCCAGCCCATCTCTCTCAGCACCTCCACTTTTTAGATACCCCTTACCATTCCTCCTTACCTCTTCTCTTTACTCTTCTTCTCATCCCTGTTTCTACCCCTTTTCCCTCTCTTTTGCCTTCATCCATCTTTTTCCACCTTCTCTAAGGCTTTCAGCACTATTCTTAGAGTTTCCTTGCAATGTAGAGGATTTAAATGCTTCTAAGGATGGCTGTCCATGCCCTCCACTCCTAGAGATCCTGGAGAAGGAGGGTGGATAGGGCAGCTATCACCATCCTTTCCAAACCCATCTGCAAGGCAGGTTTGGTCCTCAGTGCTCCTGTACATCCATAGTCCTGTCCTTACCTCCACAGGAGGCTTAGGAAAACAGCACCAGCACTGTGCCAGCTTTCCTTCAACCAGCTCTTCACTGATGTCCTCATTCCAGAGCAGGAAAATGTCTTTTTTTTTTTTTTTTTTTAATCCCCAGAAAACCTATCAGATTGAGATTTCCATCTAAGCTGGCCACTGCAGTTCCCATCAGAGCAAAAAAAAGGCAGAAAAATGCAAAACCAGCATGCCCCAGGGTTGGTTTACAGGAGTTGGAAGCATGCAAATCCTGCCCACCAGAAGTTCTAACCCTCTGCTCCTTATTTTCCTATCCTTCCAGGGGTATCTGCTGCTCAGAGCTTGGTCTTACCAGGTACAGCTCTACTCATGCTCCTCAGTGTCCTCCTGCAAAAAAAAAATTAGTAACCAGATTCAATTGTAAATTAATTCTTTAGGACAAAGGGACAAAGTTGACGAGGACAGAAACATCCATTTTTTACTTGGCTCTGCAGAATTGTGAACAAGCTTGTGGTGATTTTGGGTGCATCTGAAAGGAGAAGTCAGAGATGGAAGGCAACCTGCCCACCCCTGGCTCAGCCCAGATTTGCAGCTCTGAGGGGTTCTCAGGAGATGTTGAAGCTTAAAAATGGACAGAGAATATTTGCTGAGAAATAAAAATGGAAAACCACAATTTATTGCCAAACGGAACCTGGAGCTGCTCTGACCAAGATATTATCTACTTTTTTTTTTCTTAATTTTTTTTTTTTTTTAAACTCTGCTATTTTCACCTAGGATCCCAAGGACTTTCCATTTTTTGTGAAATCAGCCTTGATTCTGGACCACCCAATCTCTTAATTTCCTCCTTGCAGGAGCATTGAAGCCTCTCTCTCAGCCTTTTCCCCTTCCCTCTCCCCCCTCCTCCTGAGGCAAGCTAAAATGGCAAGACTAATTTCATTTCTTTTCCTTTAGTTTGTCTATCTGTGACAACCCTTTTTATGCATTTAATTCATTCTCAATTCCTCATAATCAGGAGGAAGGTGTCCCCTAAGGTTAGGAGTGAGCTTGTCAAAAAGGCAGCGTAAATTTGCAGAGGTAATCACCAGTCTATCTCCTTTTCCCACTGTCCGTGGAACTATTAACTAATATCACTGTCTAATCTTTTTTGTACTTATTTATTTTGCAGCGAGAAACTAGTGTTATAAACACCCCTACTGTCAAAACTTGTCATCCTCATTACCTCAAGGCGGGTTCCATCTCAGTTATTCTAATTTCATAGTTTCTCGAATTTACAGCCGCTGGAAATTGAGTACAAAATCCATTATCATTTGTATATTTTAATTATGCAAATGAGGCAGCTCAGCTGCTCTGGCCGGGACCTGCAGGGATGCCTAACTTCAGTCTGGGTGATTACAATTTATCCAGTCGAGTCACTTTAATTGTAACAAGCTAATTACATTGTTCCATTTGGCTTTAACAAAAGAAAAGGAGACGGAAGATGCTTAATGGCAAAGGCCCTTGTTGCGCTGCCTCTCCCCGGCGAGGTGGGGAGAGGTGAGCTGTGTCCCCACACACACCTGTGGAGGGGACAGGGAGGGTTCGGGCAGGGGTGGGGTGCCTGCCCCAGGAGGGAGGGCAGGGCAAGGTGGACATCAGCCCAGGAGGAAATGGTGAGGAGATACTTGGTGAGGAGATGCTCTGCCATTCCCATCTGGGCACAGGCAGATCATTCCTGACACCTGAAGGATGCCCGAGGGGAAGGGCAGCACCATACCCCTGCCTCCATCCTCCCAGCCATCCCTGAGCATCCTCCCATAGGGAACTGAACAAAGACACATCTCAGCCCCAGCTAGTCTCAAGGACTCTTGGTCCCGAGGTGTATCAACTCTTTATGTCAGCTGTAAGAAATATTATCTGCATTTATAGGCATTTCATTCAGGTACAAAAAGGGGAAAAAAAAGAAAAGAAGGAAAAAGAAAAGAAGGAAAAAAAAAAAAAATCTTACCACCTCCAGCAGCCCAGATCAGCAATTACTTTCTCAGACTCACAATAAATGCTCAGCACCTAAATTAAATACCCAGGAGAGATGTAATATGGCTGCCCACACCTTCATGGAGGCTGTTAATAAATAATTACTTCTCTTGCACTGGCCATCTGAGGATCTCAAAACCTTTTGTAGTATTAATGAATGAAGCCTCTGTGTGAGAGAGTAGAAGCATATTCTCATCAGCTCTTTATAAATGGGGAATGAAGGTGCAGCGAGGCAAAGCAGCTGTCGGGGCTTCAAGGAAGAGCTGGATTTAGTCCATCCAACTCACAGGCACTTGTTCAGCCAGACACCTCCCACCCCTGTTATATACTGTGAGCCACAGCTTGAAGACCATCCTGTAGATCAGATCCCATCCCCAATCCACATGCTCTTCTAAGCAGGTTCCACAGTCTCCTGTGATGACAGTGGCCATCAGTTTCCTCCAAAAGCTTCCCTACCCAGGGGTGGAGGGACCACTCCCAAACACGGGAGCTCCTGAATGTGGGAGGGTTATCTCAGCCCAGGCTTTGCCTGGAGTCTTCTAGGAAGAAGTTATAAAGCAAGGGAATAAGAGCAGGACTGTGTATGGCTGCCAATCTCTGCCTAGATGCTGGGGAATTATCTTGGTTTTTCACAGCCCATTATAAATGGTAAGGATATATCAGAGAAGACAAATTTGAACACAGCAGCTCAACCAATGGGGAAAATCTGCATGTATGTGGGATCTGAAGTTCCTTTATGAAAAATGATCATGTTTGCCTCGAGGCCACTCCAAGCAGAGAGTCAGCACTAGACCTCAGCCCATGTCAGCAGAGCCACTCCAGCCTTACAGTGTATCAAGCCACCTGGTTTAGTGGAAAGTGTCCCTGCCTGTGGCAGGGGATTGGACTAGATGACCTTTAAAGGTCCCTTCCATCCCAGATCCTTCTGGGATTCCACCATTCTACCTGCTGTGCTGTCCACATGTGAGAGTTGAGCTCCATGTCCTCCTTCTTGGTCCTCATGGCCACTGTGCATCAGGACTGTTGACTCTAACAATAGGAGACCAGGGAGGACTGCAGCTTCTCCTATAAAACCTTCAAAAGGATTATGCCCCTTCTTCTGATATTAGCACCTGCCTACTCTTCAAAAAACACCTCCCCTCTTCAAAATATCTGCCTGATGGCTGTGGGATTTACTGGGGAAGAGAATAATCATTCCTTGGCAGAGAAGAGATGAAAGAACCACATAGATCTTTTCCGTCTCTAGTTGCTAGGGATGTGCATGATTATTGTTATTGTTATTTCCTTTGATACACAGCATTCAATTAATTTCCTTCGACACACGTTTATGGCGCTCCAAGGAGCGTTCCAGGAGCGCTGCTTTTCCTGCACATCCAGCTTGCCAGCATCCTTTGTGTCAGTTTGGCTACTTTGGAGGGGGCGAGAAGGAGAGGAGAGAAAAGGGGGGATGATCCTTCTCAAAGAAACACTTGCCCTTGGCCACGTGCACAGATGCTGGGGAGAGAGAAGCCTGAGCACAACTCATGTTATACCCAAGTGAGTGTTCGTGGAGTCCCGTTCAATAAAGCAGCAGTAACCACCATCTTGCTGCATTCCCTTGTCAGCCACCAAACCATGGCAGGGAAAGGAAATTGAACCCATTAAACACGCACACAGATGCCTCTGTGCCATTGCCCCCCTCAGGAGGAGAGGAAGGAGCCTCTATTAATTTTTTTTTTTCCTATTGTGCCTTTACCAAATGCAGTCATTTAATCACTAAAAAGGGGAAGGAGGGGGGCAGGGGCAGGAAACATGATGAAGGGTGGCAGCAGCTACTGCAATATCCAAGTGAGTCTCCAGGAATGAAGCAACACTCTGGCTGTCACTATTGCACAGTCTGAAGTGCTGCTGATGGACATGCTCACCAGAAAGTTTTTGTGCCTCCCTCACACTCCCCAGGGAGCTCCCCAGGGAGCTCCCCAGCCCAACCCCAGGGAGCTCCCCAGGGGATCCCTCCCTCTTCCAGTACCCCATATTCAGGGGGCCCTGTCAGGTCTCTGGGCACCCTGCTTAGGGTTCAGCAGCTCTTTCATTTGGAAGACCTCTGCTCTGGAGACAAGCTGAGAGAGCTGGGGGTGTTCACCTGGAGAAGTGAAGGCTTCAGGGATACCTGAGAGCCCCTTCCAGTGCCTAAATGGGCTCCAAGAGGGCAGAGAAGGACTTGAGGTAAGGGACTATAGCAATAAGACAAGGGGAAATAATTTTAAAGTAAAAGAGGAAAGATTCAGACTAGGTATAAAAAGAACTGTTTTACACTGGGGTTGGTGAGGCACTGGCAGAGGTTGCCCAGAGTCGTATTAGTTGCCCTTTTCCTGGAAACATTCAAGGTAAGGTTGGATGGGGCCATGAGAAACCTGATCCAGTTGAAGGTGTTCCTGCTCGTTGCAAGGAGGTCAGACCAGGTGGCCTTCAAAAGTCCTTTCCAACTCACACCACACTAAGGTTCTGTGATTCTGTGATCTCCTCCAGGAGCAACATCACCTCTCCCTAGCCAGCTGATGTTGGCTAGGCAGACTGGGGATCCCAGCACTCTGATGGTCCATGGAACTTCCATGAGGCTCTGGCTCCAGTCACAGCAATCCCAGCAACGGGCAAGGAATGGTGAGGAGCTGATTATGGGCCTAAAGAAAATGGGCTAAGGAAGAGTTGCCATCCTTTTATATGCAGCAGGGCTCCCGCAGTGCACTCCCACCATCACACAGCCATGCCAAGCCCAGGTTTGGCCAGGCTCTCTCAAGAGGTCAGATTTAAGGTGATAGTTCCAACCTGCTCTATCAGACCCTGTGCTCTGAGCTTACCAGTCCAATAGCTTAAGCCTTAACCTGGTGCACAGGTAAGAGCTTGAGAACAGGCTTTACTAGGTTGGACTAAGGGTTTCCCCAGAGTTCTATGGTTAACTGTGGCTGTAGACATGCCAAGAGAGAGGCAAGCACACCTCCACCAATGGCTCTCCTGCTCCCCAGTCATTTCCTGAGCACCAGATGTGCCAGTTGTAACTTCTCTGTCCTATCTAGCACACCATGGAAATTTCATTATTTTTCAGTCTCCTATAGAGCACTCAGCAGGGAAGATGTTGCACAGTGGGCTGGTGGAGATTTAGCATGAGCCTATCATGCAACAATTGGCTTCTCACACATAGAAGACAATGAAGTGAACAGAAAGACCTAAAGATATGAATCATACAAGTGTGGGGAATCGTGGGATGGCATCAAACAATTAGCAGGGTCTGTAATTCTGTAGCCTTGTATCACTTATAACAAATGCTTCCAATTCAAACAGGGATGATATCATTCCTACCTCAAATCTTTAACCAGCCCACCTGAACAAGGGAATAATGCAGCTTGTGTATTGTGTACATGTATAGGTAATAATATAAAGAAGCTTAGGTAAATGCCAAAAGTGCTGTGTTGGGTACCTATGGTACGTAGTGATGGAGACCAAGCCTAGAGAAGAGCAAGGAGAATTATCCTGTTAAAGTGTCACCAGTTCTGTGATCTACATTTTCAAAAGGAAAGCTGCAACCATCCGCTTGCCCTCCTGTATGTGCTTTCCCTCCCCTTTCACTTTCCTAATTTTCTACTCAATCTACAGGACCTTTGCCCACACAAACTAAACAACGCCAATTAATCAACTACAGTGTACCAAAGGTTAAAGAAAAAGGCATCACTTCTGACATTTTTCCACCTCCACCAATAGACAGGCAAGAGCATCTTTATGTCACACTGGATCTAGTGAGACAATATTGCTTTAGGTACTGAATACATCAGTGGACAGAGTTGGTGCTCATCTTAAAAATTCAACCATGCCTCATATTATATATAGAACCATAGAATTGTTTACATTGGACAAGACCTCTCAGGTCATCAAATCCAACCATTCCCCAGCACTGCCAAGGCCACCACTAACCCATGTCCCCAGGTGCTACATCCACAGGGGCTTTGAAATCCCTCCTGGGGTGGGGACTCCACCACTGCCCTGGACAGCTGTGCCAGGGATGGACAACCCTTACCACGAGAATTTTTTTCCTTTTATTCATCCTAAACCTCCCCTGGCACAGCCTGAAGCCATTCCCTCTCCTCCTGTCCCTGTTCCCTGGGAGCAGATCCCAACCCTCCCCTGGATCCATCAGGGAGTTGCAGAGCCAGAAGGTGCCCCCTTTTCTCCTCCTTTTCTCCAGGCTGAGCCCCCCCAGCTCCCTCAGCCGCTCCTGCTGCTCCAGCCCCTTCCCCAGCCCCGTTCCCTTCCCTGCCCTCGCTCCAGCCCCTCGGTGTCTCTGCTGTCTGAGGGTCCCAGAGCTGCCCCCAGGGCTGGAGGTGCCTCAGCAGTGCCAGCACAGGGGAAGATGAAGGTCTGTATAGCTGTGTGCCTGTACACAGCTCTCTGACATCCAGATGAAACACCACCCAAGCATTTTACTGAAACCTCCATCAGATGTTAACACAATAACCCCTCCTATGGGTTTTTAATGTTTGCCATTTCACAGAGTACTATCATTGACATCATAGGAGGTACATTTAGCTATATATCTCTAATGGTATAAGAATAAAATGCCTGGAGAAATAAATAATAATAAGCTCTTTTATAGCTTCTTATACTGGCAGATCTCAGATTAATTGAAATTATATGCCTTATGCCTGCTCATTCTCTGGACAGAGATTAAAATGGGAAATGAGCATTTGTAGCTATGCAGATGAGAATACAAGGTGGGATCTTTCTGACAGTCTTTGGGCATCATTTGTTTAGAATTGCAAGGCCTGAACCAGACCCCTGAAGATGAACAAGGTTGTTGGGATGTACATCCCATTCCTTTTCCATAAGACAAGTCCATAGCACATGTGTCCTACAAAAAGAAAATTTCTCCAGTTCTGCAATGTTCAGTGGAGTTTCTCCCAGGTTCTTTTAGGATAAAGTGAAGGGCCTAAATCCTATTACAGGCTGATAGGAATTGTATTTCCAAATCCACTCGAGTGTGGCAATATGGGGATGTCCCAAAGTGTGGAACCAACTTTTGGCCTTGCCAGAAGTGACACTGTGAGGATGATTGATGAAAAGCCATCACCTTCAGCCACTGAAAGGTCTGAGCTGGAGGAACACAATGGAGGATGGACCAGAAATATTAAATGGAAGTGGAATGGGATGGATTTGTGTCCCAGATGGAGCAGAAAGAGTTTCTTTTAAGATCTAATGCCAAAATAGCACCACTGGAAGGCAACCAAGACTAGCAGCACACTTATGAATTTGAGTGCCTGCTTCAGACACAAGAAAGACCCAGGGCAAAATTTCAGGAACAGCATCTTTCATTTCTCAAGTGGAGTTAGCAGGTTTTGGACTATTTTCTCTCAATTTTCATTTTGACTGTTTCTGTTTCAATCCAGAAGAGCATGCAAGGACACAATGCCAAACCAGAAATTTAATTTTGGTCAAATGTAGAAGAAAAAGAAAACATGTTCATTCGAGTAAACATAAGACAACAATTTAATCAGCTCTTCAGCAGACAAGATGCTCTCTCAGCTGGTATTACTTCACAAGCACCCTCTGTAGATTAAAGAGAATGGAAGCATTCAATAGATCCTCTGGTCCAGGCTGGTTTATTACTTTAGATAGTAGAAGAGACAAATCCCAGTAAGGAGCTATGGTTGCATGCAGTTTGTTAAAAACATCAGTGACACTTATATCTCAAAATCCAGATTTCCTCCCTTAAAAATTCTGCCCCTTTCCATGTTTAAATCTTCATCTTTCAGGAGATAAAGGGATGAGAAAACAGTTTCCTGGACAATACTAACAAAAATGGTTTCCAGACTTTTGGGTTAGTTTTTAAAATTTCATAATAACAGAGGTATGAGACATAACTTTTGGCTTTTCATTTAGGTTTGGTAACAAGCTTCAGTCCTGCAGAATGAAAAATGTACTTTGGGACAGCATTATTACAGCGATAATGACCATTTATGCATGCTGTAATCATTTTATTACGTAGCCTTACAGTAATCTATACTCATATAGTCTCAGGATTCTTCTCTTAATGTTCTCTCTATTAATTGCTGTTTTCATCAAAAGTTAAATTGCTATGGTCAATAATTTAAATTCCATTAACATTAAAAAAAAGGATGCAAAGAAGTATTGAAAGTATTAAGAGATGCATTTTCCTAAAATCACAGAATTCTATAATTTTATTCTAATATTCTCCTGGCTAATTTATCTCACACAGATGAGCCGAAGAACTGCAATAGCAGCTCCACCCACCATATATTTTACACTATGGTTATGCTAATGTGTTTGAGTTTCAGCCTGATGGGTGATGTAAACGTAGCATCACCCATGAATTCCAGCAGCTGCTGGTATGAACGTCACACAGAAAGCAGGCACTTCACGTAATTAAACAGCCAAGTAGGCAAACCCAGACAAAAGAGCCATAAGTTGTCAACAGTCAGCTCGTAAGGCCATATATCATGGCTGATATATAGCTTGCCTGATGCTGTTGCCATCAGCAAAAAGAAAAAAAATTAAGTTGGGTTTCTTTTGCTGAACATTTGTAGAAAGAGAGGAAAAGAGAAACATTTAAACTTCTTATTGTCGATGATGATGATGATGATAACAAGGATAGATCATCTGTTACGAAAATGGCAGCCTTAATCTTTCTTCCCAAACTCATTTTTATACCTCTCCATGGGATCCCCTCTCAAGGGGCTCAAACAGGGTGGACTCACAGGGTTTCCATACAGGTTATGATGCCAGGGAGAACAGGGTGCCCCAGCCTGCAGCAATACCACCCACTCTCCTCCCTGAGTTTTCACCAGGCACAGCAAACAGGACAGGACTGCACCAGGTAATTTTTATTTAAATGACCACCATTCCTGAGGAAAAGGAAAAGCCCTGCAGAGTAGCACAAGGGCAGCAGAAACTCATTGCACGGGACCAAGTCCACCACACAATAGATGGAGGCACGTAAATAATTGAAGAGAATAATTTTGTAATGCTCTGACCCCTGAGCATTGCACATCAGTCATGCAGATACCATCTCACTCTGATCCAGCCTGCCCAGCCCTCCACTTCGCTGCACGCACCATTAATGACCTTTCATGAGAATTAACTGATACTGACGCATCAACTACAGATCTACTGCATTTTTAAAAAGCACCAGCATAGTTCTGCTTCTTAGGCCACACAGATTAGTTTTGTAAAAACAATTATCATGATTTAAACAGCTGGTTATGGAAATGTCTATTGAGCAGCTGGGTAGCATTTTCTGCCCTGTTCATGGAAAGCATTAGAGGGTTGTCAAAAAGAAGGAAAAAGAAAAGTGAGATCCTGTTAATTATGTCAAGTCTGTTGGCAGGTCCTGAGCAGAGGAGACTCAAAGGCAGTGGAAAATAAAAGTTTGGAGGGTTTTTTTAAGCTTGGATCAGTTTTTTGCATGTGACTGGGGATATGAACCAAGAGGTGAATGGATAGGGAGGTGGATGGGTGAGTGGAGGAGTCTCCCAGTCCCTCCCAGGCACAACTGTTTCTAGCAGCAACATTTGAGCTGGGCTGGAGGGCAGGAGCACAGAGCAAAAAGATGCACTCTCCCCCAAAGGGAACACAGTCAAGCCTGAATACAAAACCTAATGTCCTGAGCGAAAACAAAACAGAACAACTCCACTCACTCTCCAGCCTAGAAATTCAGATCACCATAAACGAATGAGACATTTCCAGCATTTGTGTGTTTCCTGGTCATCCCAAAGGCTTTCCCCCTTCAAGATTTATTTACACACAGGAATGTAAGTGACCACGTTAACAGCAGCATGGGTAGATATTTCTATTGTGTGCTCCATGCCCAGTCCCTCAGCTCTTTATCAGCATTAGCTAAATAGACCTCACTGCGTAATCGGTTTTGTACCGATTTTTCTGGTAGGGAAGCCAAGGCAGTGATGGGTAGGTAATTTATCCAAGATCACATCCTCGTGGGCAGTAGAATGAGTATTTCTCTTGCAGCGAGAGGTCCCAGTGAGATTCAGGCTTCCACCAGGACATTTTCTGCAGGCGGGCTACAAAAAGTACCCGAGAAAAAGCCACAATGTTTTAACAGGGAAAGGGAAGCAAATAGCAAAAAAAAACAAACAAAAAACAAACAAAAAAAACCACAGAAAAAACAAATAACACAGAAACAAAAAAAACACACACGGAGGACAAAAAACAACAACACACACACCCAAAAAAAGATAATGTTTGCTCTGGGGAGAGAACTCA
>JAWWEE010000085.1:70366575-70386207 GCA_035221455.1 Xenops minutus | reverse complement strand
TGGATTAGATGGTTGGATTAGATGGATGGATTAGTTGGATGGATGGCTGGATGGATGGATGGATTGGATGGATGGATGGATGGATTAGATGGATGGATTAGATGGATGGATGGATGGATGGATGGATGGATGGATGGATGGATGGATGGACGGATGGATGGGTGGGTGGACGGATGGATGGATGGATTGGATAGATAGATAGATGATAGATAGATAGATAGATAGATAGATAGATACATAGATACATAGATACATAGATAGATAATTGATAGATAGATGATAGATACATAGATACATAGAACTAAAGAGATACATAGAACTAAAGAGATACATAGAACTAAAGAGATACATAAATATACAAATAGATATATACAAAAATAGATATACAAATAGATATAAGATACACAGATAAATCTAAAAATAGATATAGCTCTAGATAAAAATAGATATTGATATACAAAAATATATAAAATATGACTATTATATACCTTATTTACAATAGTTTTATTCATTATTTAAAAATTATTACTTGTAATTTATTATGTTCTTTATATGTCCTTTATATATGTGATATATATATTAATATATTATAGTTATATATAGTTATATATAATTATACATTTAATATATAACTCTAAATTATATAATTAATAATATAAGTACAGCTGTAAATAATGTACTATAAATAATGTAAATAATAAACACAAAATAACAAATAATATAAAATTTATTAAAAATACTATATATTATTTATTTTATTTATTAAATTGTTTGTTATATTATATTTTTTATTCTTTATTAGAATGTTATTTCTTAAAATAGATTTGTTTATATTTTAATGAATAGTATTAAAATATTTATTAGAATATAAAATATTCTAATTTAAATAGTTATATGACACATTAAAATACATAGATATTAAAATACATGTATTAAAAATACATATATAAAAAGAAACATGGATATATGTTTCAGTGTAGTCTGAAACTAAATGAATATTATTATCATCATCATCAACTTTGTATCATTAAATCTGGTTTAAAGTAACAAACTCACTCAGCAGCTCCAGGAAATAATGACTTTTCACAAGCAAAGATAATTCACCACAATCCAGCCTTTTCACTGTAAAAAGGAGGATGGATATGAAACACCTTTAATAATGTTAATAATCAGTTATAACCTTTATTATAGACACAGATTTTACAGATGATGAAGTAATGAATTCTCTGTGTCACTTCCCATATTTACGATAGGTAATGTTAGAAAACACACAATAGTTAATGTTAGAAAACACATTCTCTTCCCATTTCAAAGGACTGGGAAGAAAGTTTTATTTCTGCTTACAAGGGGGTTTTTGACAGGTAAATTCATTTTGTTCCCTGTTCCCAAGCACTCAGCTGTCTTTTAAACTCAACAAAACCAGGAATTAACTAAGGACATTGAGATTTATGTGTTGTCTTGCTGCCAGCCTTGCTATTAGATGCCACTCTCAGGTTTTTATAACAATATTTATAGAATACTTTCAACCCATAACTACTGTAAATGTGGTTTCACTCTCAGATACAGTCAATCTGGATTTTCAATTTTGCAATTGCTACTGAAGTGCTTTTTAAAAAATCCCTTCCAAACTGAACAAGCCTATGAATTATTTTGGTGTGCCTTTCAAAAAGTTGTTCACAGCACAAATGATTTTATATTTTAAAAAAGACTACAACAACAACAAAAAGCTTTCACCATTCATATTCAATCTATTTGTGAACCATTTTGAAGGTGATGTTCTTTAACACAGCTTAGGGATATTTATTAACTTTATAAGTCTCCAGAGGGGAAAAATAAAACCTTTCCAATATTTGTATCTTCTTAACTATAATAATTAAGGTAAAGTAGAGAGGTTTCTGCATGCTTTGATATTTTTATGTATTGGAATGGGAGTAAGAACATAATAGTTTCTGAGGGGAAAAAATGTATTTCTCTTGATTACAGGAGATTGAAAAAGCTTATCAAATGATCAGACAGGAACAGTCCAATTTAAACCCTGACCTTGGTGAACTCATCCCCATCCCTTTATACCCCACCAAACAAGAGCCAATCCCCAAACCAACTCCAGCCAAACCAAAATGCTGCAGAAGATACAGGAGAAAAGTGGTGCTCACCACAAGCTTTGGAGAATCCCTGATTTGGATTAAAAACGTGACCTTTGTCATCGATGTTGGTGTGGAAAGAAGAAAGGTCAGTAAAGCTCCTCAGAATCTGTCCCAAATGAAATGTGCAGGGGCTTTTTTTGGGGGGAAAGGGAAAGGTAGAGCTCAGATTAATGTCAATGGTCTCTAAAGGATCACATATTTTTCTTTTCTTTCATAAATCAGGTTCTATGACATTTTAAACACACAAATTAATAACATGTAAATAAGTTTCATGGACATCTTGTGTAAAAACCAAGGAAGAAGTTGTGATTACTGCCTAAATTCAGGCAGAAACCAAAAATTTAAGGTTTCTAAAGCCAGACTGACCTTCCCAGCTGAAGCTGCCACTCATTTGGGCCCCAAACCAGTGACAGTTCAGGTATCTCACCTTAGTTTTGGTCATCACTATCTCTTCAGGATCTTATAGATAAAGCCAAATACAGTCAGTTCTTGGGTACCCACTGGCAGATTTCATGGTTTGGAAGATGAACCTCATTCCTTGTTTAATGATTTAATAATCCATGTAGTGCCAAGGACCATGTAACTCCAAGGGATGCTCATACAGGGAAACTCTCCCTTTTAAACCTGCTTGTGCTCCTTCTGGATATGTATTACCATCCAAACAAGCTGCTATTTATCTAATTAACCTTTGAACTTTCACAGTTCACTCTAAATATGTCCTCAGTTCTTGTTTCCCACCCTGGAAAAAAAAAGAAATCTCATTTCTTTCATTCATACAAATGAATGACATTTGGGAGCTGCACTACTACAGGCTTTGCAACTATCCTACATGTCATAATAAACATTCCAGTAGCTGTCAAAAGAAACAATATAATACAGTTTCTTTCTATAACACAAGGTGGAATAACCAGAATTGAAGTCAAGTGTTCCTAAAATTTTGGAGCAGGGATCATTAATCCTGATTAGCCCTGAAAGTAGTTCAGGGAAAAGCTGGTGAACTACCAGTACCTTTCATTTTCATTGCAAAACAGGGTTATAAACTAACTTTATTTTTTTAAATTAAAACCCTGCTTAAAGTAGACAAAGTTAATTCAGATGACATGAGTAAAGTGCTGCCTTATTCAGGCAGTTTTATGTACACTAGGGGGATTATGGACATCATCTGGTGGCCACAACAGTGAGTGCCTCAGCTCCTCAGTTTAATCCAAATAAATTATGATTAAGAAAAAAAATAAAAGAGGGCATCAAACATCCTTGATACAGCCCTTGTCTTTGTACTGAGCTGTCAGATTTTAGTATTAAGACAAAAATCTGCTGTTATGGAGCAAAATGTTATCAGACAACGCTGGGGTTGTGTCATTGAAAGAAATAAAAAACTTTTCTGATGGTTTTCTTGATGACACCATTTTTTGCTTAGTAAGGCACATTCCTTCAGAAAAAAAAGACATTTCTCTTAGAGCACCCTTAGAGTTACTGCAAAACATCTCATTTTATCACTGCTGACTGACAGAGAAAGAAATGAAACTGTGAGGACACTTTCTGTAAAATGACCTAGAGAAGAACTCAATACAGACTTTTAATATTCTTGTGCTTATCTGATGCCTAATATCTCTTTCATTTAAAGGTGTACAATCCTAGAATCAGAGCAGACTCTGTTCTAACCCAGCCCATCAGCAAAGGTCGAGCAGAGATGCATAAACAAATTCTGGGCATGTCTCCATCAGGTAGAACTATCAGCTCAACATTTCAATGCCTTAGCTCAAATTATTGATAGAATCAACGGGCAATGCGAGGCAAAAAGATTAAAAAAGGGTGATTTTCCCTGAATTCTCTTCCAGGAAAACTCTTCTGTTTGTATCCTGAGGAATTTGCAGACAAAGAAATGAAAACAGATGTCCCAGCCAAAGTCCAGGAGTCCAAGCTAACCAGCCTGGTTCTCTTCCTGAAGAGGATGGACATTGCTGGCTTTGGACACTGTGACTTCATAAGCAGCCCAGGTAAGGGGGATGCTCCCATTTTTCATCTCTTTTATTATTATTTTTGAAGGTATTTAAACATTAATTTTGCCCTGTGTTTTTTATTTAAGTACTTGTAATAGTATCACCCTACTTTTACCACTTACCTGCTACAGCAGTTCCCAATTCAATAGCTGCACTTAAAAGACCATAAAGTATCTGAATAGAATTGGAAAGAACACAAAAAAATCAATATTCCAAATATCTCCTCATCTAGGTTTCATATTATTTTCCTGGAAAACACAAAGAAAATGTGTGTCCCATTGTACAAGGCATTGCACAGATATCCAACAAAATATATTCCTTTAATCAAAAGTTTACAACCCAAATAAAGCACTGCTGTTACCTGGGGGATGCACGTGGAGGAAATGAGCTTCCTTCTTATCCTCCAGCATCTCCCACCTCCCATTTACAATGAGCTGTTACTTAAGGACAGTATTCTTTATAAAATAAACCCAAATAAACTTTCAGTGCTCGACAGGGAATACACTGAATTTTGAGGTAAGAGGATGAAGGAAGTTGCTTTTTTTTTCCTGACTCCTTAATTTAGGGCTTTTTCTATAAAAGGATATTTTCCTCTATTCTGGCCTATCACAAACCCCAAGTGCCACTGCAAATTTCCTGTTGATTTGAAAGCCATTAAAGAGAGGGAAATAGCACTGATTTCATTGGTTTGGGGGTGATAATGGCTCCATTCAGGATAATTTTCCAGTGCAAATAGGAAAAATTCTTGTATTCTCCTGCCTTTCCTCATGCACATATACAAAATTGGAACGATCACTTGTCATGCACTGTAATTAATCAGTAATGAAGAGTTTAATTCCCACTGCTGGATGTTGCAATAGACTGGAAGTGGAATTTTTAAGAAGAATTTCTTCTACCTTTCCCTTCTCTGCCTGTTTAGGAGAAATATGCCTATAATATGAAAAAACATTGCCAATCTGAGCAAAGACTGATGAGAATCAAAGTATTTTGGCCTTGTGAGTGTCACCTCCTGTGCTGAATCTAGGAAACCTGCATGGAAAATGCTTATGGAATACAGCTGGCTTCCACTCAAAGTTAAAATGCATTTTACATTAAAAAAAAAATAAATACTAAAACATGTAAGTTTTTTGACTGGATATGAAGAAAGTTGTTCTCAAACTGTAGAACAAATAAGGCAAATTACATCAGGAAAAGCATTCAGCATTTTGGGATTTAAAGGCACAATGGAGAAGGCATTCAGGGAGAATGCCAGAGGCATTTCAGGATTTCAGGATTTCTCAGCTGCAGGAATTGGAAGTTTTGTCTGTGTTTTGGATAATGCAGCTGAAGGAAACCATCGTGGTGACGTGTACAAATCATAAAGGCATTTGGTGAATGCATCAGCACTCCTTGGATGGGCATTAAACATGAAAAAAGGTTTTGGTAACTTATTCAAAAGTGAGAGGTCAAGGACTGAATAGTCTTAGGAATTACTGGAACAGTGTGAGGAATGTTGGACAAACTGTTTGAACAAAAGAAAAATCCAACAAACTCTGCAGGGGTCCCCTGAAAGGAGATCAGAAAGTCTGCACCACGTCCTGGTCTCCTTCCCATCTTAGGCCCCACACAATTAAAGATTTGGGACAGAGTTTTAGTGGTCTCATACAGCTCTTCCTTCACCCTGACACAGGTCACACACACTGGCTTTCCTTCCACTTTGGAACTTCTCTCCTACTGGCACTGAAGTTGATTCCCTCCCCAAATGCCTGTAAACCTCACAGCATCAGAACTCAGACAGTTTGAAGGACCTGCTGGGAACAGCAATACTGAAGGAATGAATTTGTCAGGGGACTCAGTTATTGCCTTAGACCAACTTAGAGAACTCAAAACACATGTTAGGCTTTCAAGCACATAAAAGCCAGACTGGTCTGCGTGGGAAGTGACCTTAAAGATCATGCAGTTCCAGCCCCCTTCCATGGGCAGGGACACCTTCCACCAGATCAGGTTGCTCAGACCCCCATCCAACCTGGCACTGAGCACTTCCAGGGGTGGGATTTGGGTCCTTCATCCTACCAACAGCTTTTGGTCAATGAGCCCAGCCAGTGAAAGCCCAAGTTTTCTCCTTCTGTGCTGAGACAGACCCCACCAGCCATGGCCACTCAATGCCACACTGATCTCCAGTGGTTCAAGAAGCACAGCACCCAGCAGAAACAGGGACTGACCCCAGAGCCACACCATGGAGTCCCTGCTGCCCAGCTCCAAATACCACTGGTACCAGTTAAAAGGGAGCCCTGTGGGGTTTTATTGCTAGTTATAAGGTCAAATAGATCTTACACTTTCTCTGGGTTAGGTACTGCAGGACAATGTTACAGAGGAGGCAAAAAGAGCTCTCAGAGATGGAAAGTGTCCTCTCCTGAGCAGGAGACTTTCATACAATCCCAGAATGGTTTGGGTTGGAAGGGACCTTAAAGATCATCTAATTTCAACCCCCTGCCAGGGGTTTGACTATTCCATGTCTCTTCACCTCCTTGGACTTGATTTCCCTTTGAGTAATGGAAGTAAAGACACTTCAGCATCTCCCACAGGCTTTGCTCCACACCTTTTCTGTCCAACATTCTCACCTTGCCTTTGCAATAGAAGCAGATGGAGGCTCTGGGGTTTTTTAACCCATGTTGCATTTCTCCTAAATAAAACAGTGTTTTCACTGAGATGATAGACTAAGGTTTGGGCAAGAACTGGTGAGCAAACTAATCAGAAGTCCACTGAAATTCATAGCAAGAATTCCAAGTACTTCACAGTCCATTTCCTGCACATGAAGTAGAGAACATACAGCAGATAAGGAACAAAAATGACATCAGTAAAACATTTTATTTCTGCTCAGCAACAATGTGCACAAGGGGTTTTTAGTGCTGCTCTTTGAGGAAAAATAAAAGCCTGGATTAACTCTGCCTCATTACAGCATTATGAAAGCAACAAACATGTCAGGCTTACAGCTGCTGCTTTTAATTCAGGCCATAATGGAGAGCAGCAAATGCATCTTGTTACCCTTTTTAGGATTCATGAGCCATGTGAAAATGTATCTGGCACTGCAGCTCTGAAGTGCATTGCTGGAATTCCTGTGCCCCTGTAACAGGGGTGTGTTTACATTTCCATCAGTTAATCAGGTGGATCTTCACTGTGTTTTAGGATGGGACAAAAGAGTTCCAGTCCCACAGATCGCAGCAATGTTATCTGTTTCTGTAAATCACTGGAAAATGCTTATTTAAACTATGCAAATCAGGACAAAGATGAAGCTGTGTAAAATTTCTGTAAGAAATCAAGGTGAAAGCAGGTTGCAGATTCTGCATTCGCTCAGAATCATCATAAACAATTTTAAGAGTAAAGTATTTACTGATGGTCGTGGATACCGTGAAATGTGAGAGCTGTGCTATTACAGCTCCACCAAGAATGTATTTCTGGAAAATCCATAATAACAAGAGTTAGATAAATGTGTATAATTTCAAATTTTTCCAGGAAAAAAAGGTTGTTTGCTTATTTTTTCATTAGAAACAGACTGTCAAAGACAGAAACTCAATGTACTAGGTAAGGTCTGCTCAACAGAGACAACTTCAGGGCAGATTCATTATCTGTTTCCTTGTTAATTCTCTGATGGTTTAATTGCAGAATTTCATCAGTTAAGCAGTATTATATGTCTCCTAATGAAAAGCTTTATGATAGCATAGACACAGCCACATAGGTCATGTTCCACAAATCAGTGGAAAAGAATAAAAGGAATTGGAAGAGGTAAGGGCCAGAGAGCACACAAACACAGGAAGGGCAGCAGTCCTGTATCCATGGGACAGGGCTAAGGACAGGGCAATGAGTCAGCCCAGCCACGGAGCACAAACCCCACTGAAAGGAGCCTGTTTCTTAGAGCTGGAATCACAAAGGGCATCCCAAAGATTGCCCAGAGAAGCTGTGGCTGCCCCTGGATCCCTGGAAGTGTCCAAGGCCAGGTTAGATGGGGCTTGGAGCAACCTGGGCTGGTGGAAGGTGTCCCTGCCCAAGGCAGGGGGCTGGAACTGGATGAGCTTTGAGGTCTCTTCCAACCAAGGACTTCAACCTTCCACCCCAATTTGGGGCTGGAACAGTGAAAAAGACAAACCAAGAAGGTCAGACTCAAAGGAAGGCACACTGCTGCACAAAAAGCAGCTTAACTACAGGCAGCATGTAGGCACTGCCTTAAGAATACCTCCCATATCTTCTCTACAGGGTTTTTTCCTGGGAAATGGACTGTCATTTAATAGCATAAAGCCAGTCCATAATATCCTCATGTTTCTACTGTTGCAGAGCTGTCAAAAGAGGTGTCCATGTTTATTACCTACCAATTAATTAACAACCATGAACAAAAACAGAAGAGAAAGACTTCAATTTCTGGGCCAAACTAATCTATAGTGGTGCTTCTTTGAAATTAGCTTTGTGCTTGCTTGATTTCTAAACATCATCTTACCAAAGTATGTTAGCACTGTTGTGAAATAAAAGGCCTTATTTAAGGTACCTAACATAGGGACTTACTAGTTCAAGGATAAGTTATGGACAAATCCTTGTCATTTTTCTTTCTGATGTCAAAATCAGCTGAAGATATTTTTAAGCCTCTTCTCTGCATTTCTCTGTTGCAATGAGGAACACTCCTCTTGTGGAGGTAGAAAATTTTGTTTGCCCTGGAGCATTTCACTATTTGAGGCTGAAAGGTGACCCTGCAGAGAGATGTGTTATCACAGATAAAGGGAAGCTAAACCATAGCAGGAAAGGGAAGGTGGGAATTAAACTGGTTCTGCCACTGGTGAAAACTCACTACCCCTTGAAATTGCTATTACACAAGTGAAGTCCTGGGCTCTGGAAATACCTAAATTTAGTTTTTGGGATGGCAGCAACAAAAGAATTGGTAAGGTAAAAGTAGAGGTGATTAGGTGAGCTGCTGGCAAGGCAAGAGCCATCAGCTTGCCAAAGTGAGTGGTCCTAATTCCAGCTGGGAGGTGGTGGGAGCATCAGGCAGAAAAATCACAGAATCATAGAATCATTTAGGTCAGAAAAAACCTTGAGGGTCGCCAAGTCCTACCATTCTCCCAGCACTGCCAAGGTCACCACTAACCCATATCCCCACACACCATATCCACAGGGCTTTTAAATCTCTCCAGGAATGGGCAGCCTGTGCCACGGCTGGACAACCCTTTCCATAGAGAAATTGTTCCCTCATACCCAATCTAAACCTCCCCTGGCGCAACTTGAGGCTATTTCCTCACTTTTGGTAATAGTTGGGGGTGCCATGAAATTTGCCACAGCCTGTTATGAAAATCTCCTTTGTCCATGGTAAAGGTTGACTCCATTGGGTTGTTGCCATGAGTTTAAATCTGGCAAACAACTTGATAGGAGCATTTTGCTTTAAATTATAGAACGACCAAATGGTTTGGGTTGGAAGGGACATTAAAGACCATCTTGTTCCAATCCCCTGCCATGGGCAGGGACACCTCCCACTAGACCAGGTTTCTCAAAGCCTTGCCCAATCTGCTTCCAAAATGTCCCCAAATGTATGAAAATGTCCCATTCATTTCAATGACTGTTGGACCAGGTTCTGTACTGAAATACCTGAATCAAATCATGGAGTTACTACATGGGGTTTCTAAATTCTTGGGAATCTTTTGCTCTTATTTAGCTTTTCAATGATTCTTTTAGCTATGGTATTTGTTTATTTATTTATTCTCAACTGCACTATGAAGAAGTGAGAATGAAAGCTGAAGTATGAGTGAGTTTTTAACTTAACTACCTTTTGTAAAATCTCTCTGAGATGGTGGTAAATGAATGATGCTCCCTAAACACATTCACACACGCACGCACATCCTTTCCAGGTGCATAAATTGAGGCTTGAAGAAGAGCTCATATTTTTCCAACTTAGGTATGTCAACTGAGAAATCCCAGTCCAAAGGAGATTGATTTTCAGAAATGCCCAGTCTGGACAGATGGGCAGCACACCAGATTACTCACAGGGCACTCTTATTTGAGAGCTTATCTTTAAAACGCTGGTCTATAAATGGCTCTCTGCAAGGTCACGCAGTAATTCATGGTACAAAGGAATAAAATTCCAGGTTTCTGAGTGTGCTCTGACATGATCATACCACTATCCCTTACACCAGTAATATGGTTATTTGAAGAGTTATTTCAGTGATTCTGTTTTTGGGACAATCTGGAACATGTAGCTCAAGTACCTGCTTGGAGCAGACTGCACTGACTTAGGGAGTCTGACCACAGAGGTACCAAAGTGACTCATGACATCCCTGGCTATGTCAGATTAGAACTAGATGATCTTTCATGTCTTTTGCAACCCAAACCATTGTATTGTTCTATGGTGTAGGTCATGAAAAGCAATGTAGGGAGCTTTAACCCCTGAGTTCTACAGCCACTGATTTCAGAAGGGAGTATAATCTCCTTGATTTCCAAAAGAACTCTATAAAAAGGACAGGTACCTGGTGCAGTTTCTATGCTGAAATAACAATTCAGCTGCTTGAAATGGCTTTTGGGGAGAACTTGAACCTTTCTGTGCCTGCTCCAGTTGCTCTCCTTAGTCCACCAGGTACCATCAAAAGCAGAGGACTCCTATCTCAACAATACTGCATTATTGTGATAATATTCCAACATTGATTGAAAAAAGTACCTGCCTTTAAAAAACGGATGAAACTTCCTCAGCCTGTAGAAGGGGCTTTGCTCTTTGAAAGACAGCCCTTGCTTTTGTAAATTTGTCCTAGATTGCTGGGCCCTGAGTGGCTGTGGATTTTGGATTTGTTGTCCTATTTCAGTTTGAAGGTGCAGTGCTAAGCTGTCTCCCAGCCAGCTGATCCTTCTGATTCTTTAGCTCCCAATTTAACTTCAATGGGAGTCTCAGGTGCACAGAGGAGAACCTTTAATGGATTAAACAAATAGAGGAAAGTCAAATAGAGTATACACCCATAAATACACATATATATGCATTTATACACTCAGAGGTACAGGGAGAGAAGAAACAGAAAAACAATAAAAATTAAATTTTTGGGAAACGTTTCCTTCATAAAGTTGAGCTTCATGCAGCAGCACAATTTATATATCCCTTATTTCTGCATCATTTCTGTGCCGTGGTCAAAGAGTATTAGAGGATACATTTCTGTTCTAAATTACATCTGGGTAAATCCAGAGGAATTCCCCTGAGCCACTTTTACCTCTAAGATTTTACCTATGTGGGGACACTCAGGAAAATAACCCAAATTAGCTGAAGGTGAGAATTTAAAATGGGATTAATTAAACTGCATGAAACCCCTGTGAAGGTTGTTCTTATTCAGAATTCAGGTGGTCTTCATTCAATTTAATTCAATTCACTTTGGAAATTAATTCAGATTAATTGTCCTAACAGTTTTTATGTACCTATTCTATATTAACACTGGGGTAATAAAATGAATTGTAACCCACTGGTTTCAAGATGATTTTTAAATTTATACCAGGAGGCTCTGGAGAGAGACTGTCCCCTGTGTGTCCAGAAGCCAGTGCTTTGCAAGTCAAGACAAAGGAGTGGAGGATGTTTCCGGACATAGATAAGCAATATTCTTCTAGCTTTTGGGACAATTTTTTTTAAAGGATCTGGTAATAAAAAGAAGGTGGCAATAGCAACACAGCAACAGGTTAAATATCACAGCTTTTGAGCCCTGAGTGAGGTGCCCACAGATCTGCCTTCTGCTGGGGCCTGATCCTGCATCTATGATATTCTTTCTTGGGGGGGAAAAAATTCTTTGACATCAAGAGGAACAATATCTAAATCTAATTCCAGACAATCCGATTTTGCAAGCCTGGAGCCAAATGAAAATCAAGACTACAGCAGAGAGGGCCTGCGATGTGGAAAAAAAGGAAAACTGCTTTAAAGAGATAACTGCTCCCAATCTACTCCCCAAAGGAGACGACTCTTATTAAGGGTTTCTTCTTGAGATGTCTGCCTAAAGGCTTCTTCAAAAGGGATTTAGTCGTTTGCAACTCAGATCTGGGGTTTGAAGCCCACCTTTCACTGGATGGTAGCTCAGAGGTCCTGCCTCTGTCTCCTTCCAGTGAGCTGGACCTAAGGGTGAGTGGGGGGACAACAGGGGTGACAAGTGCCCCCAGCAGCAGTGCCAGGCTGGGGACGCTGCAAGGAGTCCAAAGAAAGAGGGAGACAAAAACAAATCAGGACTTCCGAATCTGTCTGGGATCAAACAAATGGCCGCGGTTAAGCAAACAAATAAACAATGAAAAGCCCACAAACAACAAACAACACATACAAACTTATTTCTGAAAGGTTTTTTGTAGTGCTGTGTGTCTTTCTCCGAAGGGATGAAAGACTGAACCCGCTCCGGTCTGCTGAATTCTTTTCATATTCAGATTTTTAAATGTCAAAGATAGCTATAAACAAGGAACTAAAGAAAATAAACTTTCAATAGGTCTAGAAAAAATAAGTGCAACCTCCAACCTGCTGGAGCTATAGCGGCAACCACGCTCATGCTGTAAATACTTAAAAAGCAGCGATTTTAGTGGGATGCGATTTGCAGAAGGGTTAGGGGCTGTCCAGTCCGGACCCCCTCAGAGCCTCCTCACGGGCATTTGACGGAAAAATACTTTAATCCTTTACAGGGCAGTCGCTGCAGCGGGAAACCCTAAATCCCTGCTCCGCCACTGTCACCCCGGGGCTCCGGGACAGGCGGGACACTGCGGCTCGTCGTTCCTCGGGAAAAAAGCGAAGGGAAAGGCGGGCTCCCCCAAACCGCTTTGTCGCGGTGACCCCGCAGCAGCCGCCCCAGGGCAGCGGAGATGAGCGGGGAGATGCGCGGGGTGCGCTCAGCTGGGCAGGGAGAGCCTCCCACGGGTGTTTTGGGGGGTCACCGTCCACCCCCACCACCTCGCAGCGCCCCGGCCCCCAAACTCCTCTCCAGCTCCGCGGGGCGGGGAAGCAGGACCCGGCCCTGCAGACCCCTGGGTTCACTCATCAAACCAAATGTGCTTCTCGGGCAAATTTGACCTGTTTCTTGGCCCAGATAAATTTCAAACACTTTCTCAGTTAATTTTTTTTTTTTTTTTAAAGACAGGGACGGGGGACTCCGCCGTCCCTAGAGCGTGCCTCCCCCCACCCGTGAATTTGTCCAGCTTCTCCCTAGGGAAGAGGATGTGGGGGGTGGTCCGCAGGTAACCTCAGGGCTTCGCTACTCCTGCCCAGTCCAACATCTTCGGGTCCCCTTCCCTCACAAGGGGGTCCCCGTTTGGGCTTCAGGAACCCCTTTTGTTGTGGGAGGGCGGCCACACATCGCTCTCCCATCCTCAAATACCTTGGGATGTACGCGGAGCGTAACCGCACAAGCTTCGGAACTCCGCTCCTCGCAGCCAGCTAAAGGCTGTTCTCTTAATGAATTACTAATGAGTTAAAATTGGACAGCCGGCTTAATTAAAGCGTAGAGGCAATGTGTTTACCACATTGTAATTGAACTCATTAGGGCTTCGGCTTTGTGTTTTTAAGCAGGCGCCTTGTTCCGCACGTCGAGTGATCCGCGGGAAGCTTTTTGCTGGGGACGAGGGCTCTGCGGGAGTGTGGAGGCTGGGGGAGGCGGCAGTGTCCCCCATTCCTTTATCTTAGCCAGGGGCTTGTGCTGGGGCGGGGGGGACACCCCTCCTGCTGTCCCGCAAAGTGCTCACGGTCTCGGGGTGCGGGCCCGCATTCCTTTTTGCGGGAAGACCAGGAAAGGAGCAAAGGAAAATTCGGGGGGAAGAGGAGAAATTTGGGGAGGGGAGTTTGGGGAAGCAGTGTCCTCCTCTGCAACAGGGTCCCTCTTGCCCCCCCCTAGGCGGGGCGGGTGTGGGGGGTACCCTCCTCCCACCCTCCGCAGCCGTCGGGGCGGACCTGCCCCGGGGCAGCGGCGGGGCGGGGGCGGCCGCCGCTCCCCCCCGTAGCGAGGGGAGGGGGCCGGGGAAGGGGGCGGCTTCCCCGCACCGCTTGCAAGGCGCTGCCTGGCTGCTAGAAGGCGTCCGAGACCCGACCCACCCGCGGCACAGCCGCCACGGCAGAGGCGGGAGTCAAACTTAGCGCGCCGCGGAGCAGCCGCGGAGCGAGAGCGGCCCCGCGCCGGCCGCCCCCCCGGGGAAGCCCATGGAGCCCGGGTGTCCAGGTGAGCGTGGGGCTGGGCGCGGGATGGGGCGAGCGGGGGCCTCTCGGTTTGGGTGTGTTCGTGCCCACCCGGGGTGAATGGCCGTGTCGTGCGCTTGTCGCGATACGTCGCGGGGTCGTGCTGCCCGTCGCGGGGAGGGGAGGGGAAGGGAAGGCGGCGGCTGTTCGGTACCTGGTGGGGTCTGGCTGGGAGAACCCCAGTGCGGGGAGAGGAGCCCCGCAAGTTTGGGCTGCAGCGGAGGGAAGGGGCCATGGTTTGGACCCGCGCGTGGAGCGGCGCGGCTCGTCGTTCCCGTGTCTCATATCCATACATACAGTTTTCTATTTTCCTCCCAAATCATGAACGCTGGGCCAGGTTTGGAAATCGGAAGGGACGAGCTGTCCCCAAGTCCAAAGCGAGGGCCTCCCGGCCCCCGGGGACTGGGGTGTGCGGAGCTCTCCGCGGCCGCGCAGCATCCCGCGTCCTGCTGGCAACTGGATGGGTGTGTGTGGGTGTGGGGGAGTGTGTGTGTGTGCAGCGCTGCGCCTCTCCCCCGGACAGCTCGGCTTCTCCCCCGTGGAACGACCCTCCTTGCCCGGGAAGGGGCTAATTTTGGGGAAGAGGTGGGATAAGAGGCGACCACCAGCCTGTGAGGGGTGTCTCCTCCGCTTAATCAGTGGTTCCGATATTTAAAAGCCGCGGGGGAACGACATATATTTTAAATCATTATTAATTATTATTTTCTACCGGCTGCACCCCTAAGGCTTTGGGGGTCCGAGAGTCGGAGCAGAAGCGGGGAGCCCTCGGGAAAGCCCTTTTCCCCGCCCTCCAAGCCTTTCCTCGGTGTGTTGCTTGCTTGTTGCACAGCTCCTGCCCCATCGGCTGCCCCGAAGCAGGAGTTCATCACGGTCTATACGACCCTTTGGATAGACCTATATGGACTTGGCTTTAGGGAGGCGTGCGTATAGTAGAAGGCTCTACTATTCAAATCACTTCTTTTTTTACTGTAATCCTGAAATCATGGTAAGGGGTAAGGGAACGAGATGGATGTAGTGGTGAGGGAAGAGGAAAAAAAAGTTGAATTAGAGTGTACAGAGGGAGAAGATAACAAGCCAGCCCCCGAAGTGGGTAATGGGAACTGTCAAAGAGTGCAGAAGCGTAAAAGCCAAACAATCCCAATCCCCATAGGTTGTTTATTCCTCATAAAATACAACTCTACATAGCAGGAAGTTACTGCAAACATTTATCAATAATGAATGAATCTCCTGTAATAAAATACACTCATAATTAGCTACAGTCAAGTACGTACATTATGCCAAGGCTTTTGCAACTCTTTGTTGAAAATCCGACTCAGATAAATCCTCTTAAACAGCCTTTTAAGAAGGAAAAAAAAAATAAATAAAAAACCAGTAGCAAACCACTACCCAGCATCTCTCCTCCTTTTCTGCCGTTTTGAAACCCAAACCGTAACTACTCCTGAAATATAACGGAAAAGTCTTTGGTGAATTCAGAAGAGTCATTAACATTCAGCTTTAAGTGAATGTTAACAGTAAATAAAGAAATCTCTTGATTGTAATAGTTGCAACAAAGCAATAATAAACCAGTGGGCGGTCATCAGTAATGATAAATGTATCATTATTACTGCGTGTTGAGGAACAGGGTTTGGAAAGTACTTCAGACTTTTTAGTGGCAAGCTTGGTGGCAATTCGGTTTTTAGCCTGGGAAAAGGGGGAGGGGGGAAAGCGCCATATAATTTTATACACAATTTAGGTGAAAATAAATTTAAATCTGTATATTACATTTTTAATTTCAAGATAGTAATTAAAGCTGGTTCATTATATCTCCTCTGAAAGTCTCTGTGCTCATCTTAATTGCCTGTTTGTACAATCTGCTTTCTAAGACACCCAAGGTTACTGGGTTCTGAAAGACGCAAAATTGAATTATTTACTGACGTGATGACTCTTCGTCACGTTTCTCTCGGAAGTTTGGGATCGCTGCTCCCCATCTCAGACTGACTGGGGCCATGCTTCTCCACCATGGAAATTTGTTGCTCGTTTAAATACTTCGGAGCAGGCACGTTTCTGATGTTCAGGGCGCTTTAAGTTATGCGTTTGGAGAAAAAAAAAAATCAATAGCTGAGGTGTATTTTTTCGTTTCGGCTATTTTTTTGTCCTCTTAGTCCACCACCACTCCCCCCCTCCCTCCTCCCCGAGGGTTAATTCACGCACACCTAAACTTGAAGCTCTTTTCCTCCTTGCCACCCCGTTCCCAGGCAGGACAGAATAACCACCCTCGCGTTTTTAAGCGCTGAGGGGCGGATTATGGAGCACCCATCTCCTCTCGGGTTGCCAGTCCCTTTCCGCAGAATGAAATAAAATGACAAATCGCTTTTTTTGGGTTTCTATTCGGGTGGCTGATGCTGGGAGGGATGGCGGGCAGCCTTCCCCCTGCGGGGGTATCCACGTCTCCTGGCTAGGGTCTGCACGTACCTTCGGCGAGGACCACCTCGGGTCTGGATCGCTCGGAGCATATTAAATTGAGAATTTAAGAGAGCTCCATCAGACAAAAGATGCCGTTCCGGTTCCTTCCCTTCAGCCGCCGTGCTGCTTTTCAGCTACCGGAGGGATAACAAACTACCTAGAAATGCCCCATCCCTGAACTCTCCCGGTGTCTTTCGAGACCCAGGAGAAGATCGCGTTTAGTCGTTTCCCCCCTCGTTATTACGATTATAGAAGCATCTTTCCGAGGCGTCCTCTTGCCACTGAAAAACTCCGCGTAGAGATCTCTGCCCTTTTGTTGTGCCTAGCTGGGTTATTCAAGAGCAGAGACAAAAGCCCGAAGTGATGCGATCTAAATGAGCTCCGGGGTTTTCCAGATGGGACCACCTCTATTTCAAATGCCCTTTCTGCTTAATATAATAAACTACAATTTAAAAAAAAAAAAAAATATTACTTAGAAAAGAGCTTCGCTGTAGACCAAGCAACGCAAGCGAAATCTACACAGAAATATTTTTTAAAAAAATTAAAAAATCCCCACTTTTGCTGCCTAAATATTATTAGGAGAAGACGTTTTAAACCAATACCTTGTGCGTCTGCTAGTTACACGACTGCAAGTTTCAATGGGATATGGAGGGGTGGAAGGAGGGAATGGATCCGCTTTGGGGTTGGTTTTTGTTGGGGGTTTTTTGTGGTTTTTTTAAACGCGCCAAGGTTATCTTGCTCCTCGTGGCCTCTCTGCTACAATATTTAAGCGCAGTAGAAGTAAATAAAGGCCGTGAGAGTGGTTAGGGGTGGTTTGAACTTGGCCGCTTTTCCCATCTGCTCCGTTCCACACGGAGCGATCCGCAGCGAGAGGATGAGCTGCTGTCGCCTCTCGCTCAGCCGCTCCAAGGACGAATCACGATAGAGAAGGAAAGAGGGAAAAGGAGCCTGGACTCGTGTTTAGCTCTTCTAGGCTTCTGTGAGAAGTTTGTCCACCTGCCCCGCTCTTCTCTTAGGAGGTGGCTCCAAGCCAGATAACGAAATGAACGGGAGAAACTGGAGTCGACAGCAGGGCAAGAGCCCAGGTCTGCACCTACCCATGGTGGTGACATCCCACCCCAAGTCGAGATTCCCTCCCGCCTCTCGTCTAGGTCCAGGATGGGGTCCAGCCGGTCTGCGGAGACCCCGATGGGGCGGCGGCGGCCGGAGCAGCCCCGCCGGGTCTCGCCCGCCTGGGGAACATCTGCGGGATCCGCCTGGCCCCTGGGTGGACCGATCTTTCTCCGTAAAACTGAGATCACCCCGGTCATGCCCTTACTGGGGTCGTGCTACCGCGAGAGGTTTCCCAAAGAGCTTAAGTAGGGAAAAGGAAATAAGGGTATATTCTTGTCCCGCTTCTCTACGGTGCTGGTGCGGGCCAGTGTCTGCCCCAAATTCGGTGAGCTGCACCGAGCCGGGGGTCCTTGGTGCGGCTGCAGGCAGTGCCCGTGCGACACCAGGGTCTTGCACCCTCCTGTCACCATGCGGACTAAGACGCCCCGACCTGTGGGTTTCAGTTTCCCTTTTAAAGGAAATTGAGAAAGCTGGTCGGTTTTTACAGTGGGATTCGAGGGGGTCGATGACACCGAGCAGGTGAAAAAAAACCAGAAAACACTTTAACTTTGCTTTTCGTTTAGTCTCCACAAAAGAAAACGCAGCCGCGGGGTAGCGAGGCCCCCGTCCCAAGCCTGAGCTTTCCACCTCTCCCGGGCTGCGAGGACGGAGTTGCTCCGTTGAAGGCGCTTTGCAAAACCGTGTCATCCCTTTCGCCTTCTGCAACCGCTTTTCCTCTTCTTCCAAAGGAGGGCTCAGAGCCTGGGGCGAGGTTGTCCATTCCCAGTTCTCCTGGGAACTGTCGGGGAAAAACTACCCGGTGGGCGAGAGAGAGGGGAGAGGTTTGCCCGGCGGCCGCTGCGAGGATGCAGGCACTGAGCATCCGTAGGGTCAACCGGCTTCTCCCTAAAACCTCCCGTCCCTGCAGGTGCCGACCTAGGAGCGAAGACAGGAGGGGAGATTTTCTCCTTGGTGCGGCAATAGATCATACAATGTGTGACACGGGTTTAACCAATAAAACAATTTGAATCAATTAGCTGACGGAGGAGAGTTTTGAAGTGTAAAATTCATGTCAGTCTGGCTAGGAAGCATTGATTAAAATGTCACCGATGTAAGGCTTATAGCCATTGCTCACACGAAAGCATCAGGCTCCGTGCTGAAGAGGATTGGGAAAAAGTAGGAGGGAGGGGAAAGGGGGGAGTCTCCGTGTGACAGTGGCGACACGGGGGCGAGCAAGGTTTAATAAGAAGTGACAGAAGTAATAAGGAGAAGTGTTATTATGATATTATTATAATAATATTATTATTATTAATAGACGAAAGAGTGGGTGAGCTCTGATACAGGAGGGAAAAAAAAAGGAAAACCCCCCAAACACCAAGTTTTCATATTTAAATGTGCAGAAATATTAAGTATTGGTCATGTTCAGGAAGCGAAGAAGAGAGATTCAAACGTTTTTTGTAAAAAGAAAATAAATCAAAAGGGTATTAGTGAACACCTGATGGTCCAGATGTCTCCCCGTTTTAGCTAGAAATGAGTTTTTAACATTCCTGGGTTTTAGCCCGTTCCGCAGTTTTCCTCACTGGAAAGCACCGGAGTTGAGCAGTATTATCTTCCTGCCTTGGGGCGCTGGGGTTGTGGTTGGGGTCGCTCCATCCTCACGGAGCGGCGGGTGGGACTCACAACCTTTCGGAGCTGGACCGTGGAGAAATCCACATTTTTCGTGCACTGTGTTCACTTTATTTAAAGCAAAAAAAAAAAAAAAAAAAAAAAAAAAAAA
>JAWWEE010000085.1:70345355-70363325 GCA_035221455.1 Xenops minutus | reverse complement strand
CCCTGTTCGAGTCGCCCCCCGGCGGCAGCGCCGAGCCCGCCTCGCCCGCCGCTTCCGACGGGGGCAGCGGGGGCGGCGGCGCCGGGCGGGTCCCCCCGCACCACCCGCACCTGCTGGAGGCGGCGGGCGGGCGCAAGGCGGGCGGTGGGTACCACCACTCCAGCGCCTTCCGCCCGGTGGGCGGCAAGGAGGACTCGGAGAGCCTGGCCAAGCTGCACGGGGGAGGCGGCGGGGGCCCCCCGCGCCCCGCCTCGCCGCTGCAGCTGCTGCTGCCGCCGCCGCCGCCGCCGCCCCCCGAGGATGCGGGATGCGAGAGGCACCCGCATCCCCCGCACGCCGCGCACCGCCTGCTCTCCCCCGGGGGCACCAGCTGCAGCTTCGCCAGCGAAGAGAGCAGCGAGGAGGAGGAAGACGAGGAGGAGGAAGACGAGCCCGAGGTGGACGTCGAGGGGCACAAGCCCCCCGACGAGGAGGAAGAGGAAGAGGAGGAGGAGGGCGAGGAAGAGCCCCGCGGAGGAGACCCTCTCGCGGCCGGCGGTCGCTTCCCACCCGCCCGGGGGCTGCCGGAGAAGGGAGGTCGGGAGCGCCCCGCCGCCGGCCCCTTCCCCCGGCCGCCCGTCGAGGAGAAGCCGGGGGATGGCCAAGCCCCACCGCAGCCACCTCCCGGTGCCCCGCGGGCCGGCAGCGGCGGCAGCAGCCCGGCACACCTCCCGGCACCGGAGGAGCAGCCCCTCTACAAGGATGTAAATGTCTCGGCAGGCCCCTTCCCGTGTCTTTTGGCTGCTGACACCCACACCCCGGGGGTGGGAGGGGTCCCCTGGGTGGGGGAGGTAGATGGCTGTGTACCCCGTGTATCACCACGTCAGGCACCCTGTACTCCCCGATGCCTTGTCAGGCACTGTGAACCCTGAGGTACCTTCCCACCATCATGTCAGGTACCAGGTCCCCAGCAGCCTGTGGTGACCAGCCCCAAGCTGTCCCTGGTGCGCTGTGCTCAGAGATGGCCCCGTAGGGCCTCCTGGCCAAGCTCACCCTGCTCCCCTCATGCCCCAAATCAGGGTGGCCCAAACCCCTTTGCCTGGGGGGGCAGTGAGCAGCTGTCCCAGGGACACCCATCCCTGTGGGGATACACCTCCATGGTGGCCCTGCTGTCTAGAGTGCCAGGCATGCCAGGCCTGGATGCAGCATCCCCAGAGCAGCCCTGGAAGCTAAAAAAATATAAATATGTTTGATTTACTTGGTGGGTGCCTTTCCCAGCAGGGAGTTGCAGTGTTTGTGGGTACTACTCCATGGCCTGACCCCCCTCAACTCACATTAACACATGGGAGAATTAACCCAGCCCTTGTTTTAGGATGGTGCCCTCACCCCTCCTCCACTTTTCCTGCAAGTTTCCAGTGGGACATATGCTCCCTCCATAAAGGTAGCTGTGGATGAGGCCACGGTGGGATTCCTCCATAAATGTGGCTGTGGAAGATGCCCACAGTGGGATTCCCCACCATGTTGTTTCCCAGGGCACTATTTGTGTTCACTGCTAATAAACCACCCGGGACTGCTCATCTGCTCCTTGTCATTTTCCATACTGATCTTGTGCTTTTTACTCCTTTCTGTTTTTCTAGAATCAGAAGAGCAAGGAGAGTAATCAGGTCATCTTGCCTACGAAGGAGGACACCTTCTCAGGTGAGTATGCATGCGGATCTGCCCACTCACCACGAGGTGGGAATTCACAGTTCTGTGAGCTGAGTGGGTTTGTTCTCTATGGCTCGATTTAAACAAAAATAAATCACTTCCGTGATTTCAATTAAAAAAATCCATTAAACATTCTAATAGTCTCTCTATGGTTGTAATTTAGCATTATATTCATTCTCATCCAAAATGCGTCTCTGTGCCTGGTGAATGTACAAATATATATTTACTGTTTTCCTTGGATTCTGATACTCATTTTGGTTTGAGGTTTCTGGGTGGTAAAAGTGTTTTAAGCATTGTGTTTTGTTTGGATTTCAGATAAGAACAAGGAGCATAATTTTTTCATCACGGACTCAGAGCCTTCAGGAGGAGACTTCTGGAGAGATATAGCAGGTAGGCTCAGAAGAAGGTAGAGAATAAAGAGACAGAGGCTTAAATTCATAATCAAATGTCTGAATATTTAGTACAAGGGTAAAGATAAAAACAATTCCAAGCAAATATAACTGAGAGAAATGCAAATAGGTGGAAAGCAATGACATTAATAGGAATAAGATTATTAATTGCTGGGCATATTTCAGCAGAAATTTCTGAAATGTATCAGGTTACACAATGAAACAGGCTGGAAAAGCATAAAATGACAATAATTGAAATGTTCTCTTTGAAACCTTCCATTAAAAAGGATCACAGCTTATTGCTTTTAATATCTGTCAGAAAGACATTAAAGGTGTTTTATGACATCTATGCCAACATTTATATTATCTCCATGATAATGATCTCTACACAAAATGTATAATACATTTACAAAAATTACATTATACAAATTAAATGAAACCACCTTTTACTGATTGCTAAATGTCTCCAAGGGGTTTGGGAAAGACGTGATTAGAAGTTTTGATACTAAGTTGTCTATTGCAGTGTCTTAAGGAGAGGTTTTTGTTTCTTGGGAAAAAGGAATCTAATTTTCCATTTATGTAATGCAAACTGCCTTGGCTTTGACTATTCACGGTTAATTGACTGTCAAACGAGGTTGTTATCCTCAGGCAATGTCTGCAAATTTGCCTGTCAAATGAGACAGAGAGAGCAAGCGGGGAGAGAGAGAGTTGTACACGGAGTGGAAATGAAGAAATGGGATCTTACAGAAATCTTATATAATAGCAGAGAACAATATAAGATCACAAACATTTGCAAATGTATCCCATTTCAAAGAGGATTTTTTTAGAAATACTTAATAACAAGACCTGTTTTAGCCATGGGATATGATGAAGAAACTTATCAGTGGTTTAGATTTTTGCAGATTTTGTGGTTGAGGGATCGAGGTCGTGGACCAATGGATAACACCTCATTATCTTCTACACTTTCAAATAATTACCACTGAGAGCACAGCAGTGCTACTAGCAGAAGTCAACCTTAAGAACACGATAATTTTTCGGAATACAGTATAATGTGCATAGTCAGTGTCCTGCACTGTGGCCAATATATTTTGGGGAAAAAATAAAGTTTTGGATTTCCTTTGTCTTTTAGAAAATTATTATATTCATGCTCATTTTAAACAGTAAATTATGATGATACTTTGTTTTTCACTTAGATGCAGCTCCCCTCTCTCTCTAAAACTCCAAGTGTCTTCTATTCACTGACACTGTGAGTCCATGGGAGTTACACATTTATCTTATGGTAAATTTAAATGTAAAATTTTGGGGTTTTTTTTACTGCCCTGCGTGTTTTGACTCTGGGGAGAGTCTTAAATACACTGAGTAAACTGAGAGGAGCACCAGGGTGTTTGAAGGTCACTGTTGGGGCTGGATCAGAGATGAACCAGCTGTAAAGAAATGCAAAATGTTTAAGGGCTCATTCCTGAAGATGATTTCTGTGCACTGTCCAAGCACAGGCAGCCCTGTTATCTTCAGAGGGATGCCTGTGCAGGATTGGGCCTTCTTAAATCTTCTGCAGGTCTAGTGGGTTTTATTCTCACTTCTTGTCTGCTTGGCTGTCAAACCACTTTGCAGAATATTCTGGCTCTCCAGTTTCTTAAACGTACTTAATACATTTCTGACTGACTTAAAGCCGTGCCTTCCTAATAAGATTAAGAAAGATGAAATGATCCTGGGAATTCCTACTGGTGTGAGATGGACTTGTATTTATATACTAAACCTAGTAAAGAGAGCCTTAAAACAAAAGCAGTATTTTCTGTGCCAGAGACAGTCGTTTCCAAGTGCATATGTTGGCTTCTTAGTCTCACTGTGTCAATGAACTTCCAGATTTGTAATAGAGCTCTTTACAAGGCTGAAATAGATATGGGCTTGAAGATCCCGTTGCTGTTCATCCTGCACAGCCAGTAAATTGTCAGTGAAAATCTCCCTTTCTCCTGTGTCAGACAGTGCTTGGAAAGATCTCGAGATTACTCAAAATCCCATGGCAGTTTTGAAAGAAAACTGTCACTAACTTATGTAACTGGACTATTTTTTTGGGGGGGGAATGCTGTGGTTTGCCATCCCAGCCCTCCTTCATCGGTGGGAATTGAAGGGTGGGAGAGCACTGTGTGCCTGGCACACCACAGCTTTGCAAGTTTGTGTGTTCCTTAAAGAGAAGTTGAGTTCTGTAAGCTGTTCCTCAACAAATCTAATTTTTAATTTGTTTTCATGAGAAAAGGGGAGCCCTAAGACTGGATGTTAGCTGCAAGGCAGCTTCTCAAATCTTGTTAGTTTCCCTGATTTTATTTTTTGATCTGGAAAAGATGCTTTGTCAGGCATTTCCAGGAACATTCACGCTAGAAATGGTGAGCCAGATGCCCTTTATTTACTCTTAAATATATTTTCAGAATAACTGCAAATATTGAAATGACTATAGATTTGCAGTATTTCATGGAAAGCTGAAAACAGCCCATCTTTTATTACACATAGAAAGGCTGGATGGTCGGGTAGTCTTAACTGGAGTAAGTGGTGAATCACTGGATCCAGAAGTTAAATGACTTTAAATTTTATTATGGAAGGTGTTTGAAAAAAAAAAAAAAAAAAAAAAAAAAAACAAAACACAAAAACAAAAACAAACAAACAAAAACCAAAAAACCCCCAAGCCTAAAAAGTTAGACGTTTAAATGGAAGAAGACAAGATGAAGTTTCAGATCCAGCACTGCATATTAATAGATAAGATTGGGTATAAATACATGGATCTGCACGACAGACAACACTGCAGAAGGGGATTAGGACTACAGGACTGTATCCTTATTTACAATTCCTCTCATTTCTCATCTGTCATTACTAAGGTGTACAGGAACTCTCTTTGAATTACTGAGTTCCTGAATTTCTTTATTTTTTTGCAAGTTTCACAGTATTAGGTGTGTTTCATCTGTTCTTTAAAGCCTCATCTTCTGGAATCTGAGCATATTACCTTCCATTTTAAAAAAAAAATCCAAGGACTTGAAATTTTCTAGTTCTTTTGCTTCTAGAATAAAATTATAAAATGGTTCTTAGACGTATGCATAAGGTTCAGACCAAAAGCCATCTGATTTCCTTTAAAAATATTTCATATTTTTAGGTCGGTCGCACCTAAGTTTTTGAATGTTTGGTTTGAAATCTTGAAACTCTTTTTCCCTCTATTGGTTATTACTTCAATGCAGATGTTTTTTAATCAGATATTCGTGTTTTAAATACTAAATGGATGTTAAAAATTAGACTTTATCTGCGCATAAAAAAGAACTAGTTTGTTTTAAAGTTAAATCACTTTGAGGGGCAAAATTCCATTTGAAACTGCAGATTTTTTAAGACATTTGTCAGCCCCAGTACAGGAAAATACTTAAAAGATGCTTACTGAGTTTCCTCAGATAGGCATATTTTGCCAAGTCCTGATTATCCTATTGATTATTGCCCCCCAAAAGCAGCATGAATATTCAGGGTGCATGAATATTTTCAATAAGGTTAGGATTTCTTCAGGATATACACAAGAACTCTGTGTGTCTTAGAGCAAGTCATTAATTTCAATTACAGAGGGAGCCTCTGGAGCTCTGAAAGTCTGCTGGTTCACATCTGCCTTTATTTTTTTAAATGGAGATATATATATATGTATATATATTTATATGCAGAAGACAGCAAAAAGTTACTGCTCTGGTCTTTGTGTCTACAGACAGTGCTCTCTCCAGCTAGAAGTACTGATGGATATTTAAGTTATGATAGACCATTGATGCCACAGGCTTGACAACATTAGGAGTGAGGTGGAGAGCTTTTGGCAGACTGTGTTCTGTGTGGTGCATGGTTACTGCCCAGGAATAGCAGGGATGATGCAGAGACACAGGCAAATGGGTGATTTTGGATGGATGGGGTGATGTGACACTGCAGATGTAGAGAGAATTATAGGGGGCACGAGCTGGGGACAAGGCGCAGAGTGAGGAGTATGGGCTTGTATCCCCAGACCATCAGAGCTCTGTGCTGGACAATTCAGTTGCCCATTGAGGCAGCTGAGTTCTCTGGGACAGTGTGAGATTTTTTAGCTGCTGTTTGAGGAGCACTCCGAGACCTTCCCAGGGAAGGATTGCATGAGCTCGCTCTCCGCAGCTCAGCATGAAGAGGTAACCTGGCTATGCCTGCTTTGTTTTCTCACAGTGAGGGCAAAGCACATTTGTTTTGGGGAGGGTAAATGTAGAAATGTTAAAAACTCACATGTTAAAAATTCAAAGCCTCAGTGCTCCAGTGAGCTCGTAAAACGGTGGCATCAGAATTGCTGAGGTTGTGCCAGTGTAGGAATCGGGACCTCTTGTTTGTCATAGTGTTATTTTTTGAGTAATTCCGAGGTGTATCTGCTCACAGCCATCACTTCTGCTGTCCCCTCCATGGGTGGATGCACCCGAGCTCATTGGGAAGGGCAGAGGTACCAAAGGCTGGGGCAGCTTAAACCAGCTGCCAATGCTTCCATCTCCTTTCCCCCTCCCCAAGAGATGGGTGAGGTAGTTGATTTTTCTGAATAAACTTAAACATGTCTCTCTCAAAGAAAACCTCTGAGTGTGTGTACCAGGGGCTGCCCAGCTTTCACTGCTACAAGTTTGTGTGCAGACAGGGCCCATGAGAGTTGTTGGAGCTATTAGGAGGGGGAAGCGATTTTTTCCTTAGACTGATTAAAATTCTTTGGGCTTTCTGTTTGTTTGTTTTTAAACACCTATTTAGCTTTTAATTAACATTTAAGAGAAAGGAAGCTGGTTAAATATTCAATACCTCCTCCCTTTCAATTAAGGTAGAACAGTACAACAAGGCGTGATGAGGCCTCTGGGAAGTATGGAAAAACAGAGAAGAGCAGGCTCCTGATTATCATTTTCAGGGGGACTGGAAAGGTGAAACCCATCTGATTATTATTGCCATTAACAATAATAATGTCGAGACTGTTTTTTTTAACATCATTTTTAAAGCAGTTTAAAAATGCAATTATTCTTTAAAACCATATATGCTGTCTTTTGCCTTGAAGTACCTTCATGTTTCCAGTCCCGTTCTTTACTTATTTCAGGAGCAAGGATGGAGGATTTTCTAATAAGGCTTTTCGTCAGCTTAGTAGGGAGGCTGCAGATGCTGGAGAAGTTATTCTTCATGCTACATGCTCTTATTTTCATTTTGATGCAGTTCTTTCTATCCCAGCGAGTCAGCAACCTCCAGTCATACACCCTAAAAGCTCAGCTGAGACAGTGGCAAGGAGCTGTGTTGTCACCATGCTCTAGTCTCTTCCTCTGTGTCTTCCTCCCCCTTGAAAAATCCAGCTACTTCCTATCTTCGACTCTGTTATCCTGCAGAATTGCACATAAAACACTCAGAAAAGAATGCCTCGGTGGAAGAAATGGATTGGAAATATGCTAGTATTTAATAATTCAGTAAATACCCTTTGTAAAAATAAATTCCTCCCGTTTGATTTAGTGTACCCTAGTCTATTTAACAAAATATTTCTTTTGTTAGCAATCTGGTTCAAAACAGTATTATATTAGTTAAAAAAAAAAAAAAGAAGAACATTTTACATTGTGGAAACTCCTTAAACCACTGCCCAAAAGGTGATATATTTTTAAGCTTGCTATTTCTTGTACTGTGGGGAGTCAACTCTAGAAAACACCTTGTTTTTATCAAATATAATACAAAAATTATTTTTTTTAGTTGCTGTGTTACATAAACAAGTTTCTTAAAATGGAATTGTTGGCACCAGATACCAGCTGTGTAAATGTATATGCCTGAATGAGTGGTTGCTTTTTGGCTTTTTTTTAAGGAATGAAGAGAAAGCAAATGTTAAAATGCATACCTATTGGATAGGTTTCATATACTATGACTTCAAGGTTTACTGGATATAAGATCGCATCGATTTTTAAAAAACAGAACTGAACATTTTGCAAAAGGAGTTCTGACTGCATATGTAACAAGACTTCCCAATTCAACTTTAAAATTAGGCTATTGTGATGACACAATAATTTTTAAAGTTACTGTTGTCTGTTGTGTTTTGACCTTTTCAGTGATACGGATTTTTATTTTTAAAAAGCCAAACAAAATGATAAAAACCCAAGATATTTTCTCCATGATTTTCTCTTGCAAACATATAAACACATGAGTAGCTTTACATACATGTCTCTTGTGATTACTTATCAGTAGAGTTAATGATGTGTATTTACTGGCTGGACTAAAACAAGAATTAATCCAATTAGTTCAATAATTGGTTATTTACCAAATATTTTCTTAATTATTGAGAATCCACTGTAAATAACAGCTATAAATAACAGGCAATCTCCCATCAATTTCAGCTAAAGTGGTAATTTTTTTCTTTTAAAACCAGTTTTTCACAGATTTTTGTTCAAAACCCAATCCATAGAAATCAGAGGGAAATTTCCCACTTCCAGGAGAAAATAACACATTTTGTAAGAAGGTTCAGTTTTTAAGTCAAACTGCCATCCAGGTGAACTTTACACCATATTAATGTTTTGGGTTTTATTTTTTTAAATTTAATTTGTAAAGGAAAAAAGCTGAAGGAAGTAGCGTGCATGTGTCTGGAAAAAAGCCAATTTCTTTTACCTAGAAAATTCTGTATTGTAATCTGATTAAAAGTTAAGTTCAGCAACCTAAGACAGAAGTCCCTGAATTGGTTGACCTCAGAGCTGTATCTTTTAGATGCAAATACCACTAATGTCAATTTTATCTCAGCTGGATATAAATTATATCCAGTTAGAACATGGCCGTGCCATGGAGCTCTGGAAGATGATAAAGCTGAAGAGCTGATGAAGGAAAAAAAGGCAGGTGCAAGGAAGGATTTTGCCTGTGGATTTTGGAACAGGGCCCTGCCCAGATGGGGTAGCACAGACATCCGTCATGGTGAGGGAGAGAGGTGAGGCTGCAGAGGAGGCTCTTCCCCTTTCTCATCTTGCTCCTGGTTGTTCTCTGATAAGAGCATCCTCAGGAGGGGTTAGAGGGAAAGCAGGGATCAGTTTGGCTGGAAGGAGCTCTGCTACATATCAAGGAGATATTATTTGCAAGAGGCCGTGCTGTAGAGTAGATAGTTCACTAAAGCAGAAGAAAACATGAGTTTGCAAATATTTGTGCTATGCACACAGAGATATGTAGATAAAGCTCAGTCTTACTCTTTCTTTATATTTTTCCATCCCCTTTTTTTTTTTCCTCCCCACTCTGAAACGGCTGCATAGTAAGGACAATTCTGACAAAAAAAGCACTATCAGTAAATCAGTAACTTCTTTTCTTTCTCTTTTTTTAAGGAGAACACACACAAGAAACCAATTCACCTCATTCGCTGAAGAAGGATGTGGAAAACATGGGGAAAGGTAAAATAAATAAGGGCCTCTTACATTATAAAACTGCTCTTTGTTTTAATAGAATATGAGGATAATAGGGGGCACTTTTGTTCTGCACCATATTTTAAGCTTGTCAAGTAACATATGAATAATATATGGACCTTTGGGTGGATATAATTGAGATTAATGCATATATATCAATCAATACATGACACTGTAATATAATACTTTAAAATAATATATTACATTGATTTATATTCATGGCTTTCTGCACAAAATCTATTGTAGGTCTATGCAACACTTTTTTTTTTTTCTAATAAGCGCTAAAATATTTTGTCTTATAGTAATGAATTGCTCTGCAACTGTTCCTTCAAGAATTATTTACACAGACTATCAAACCCACTTTTCTTTTCTCTTTGTTAGAGGAGCTCCAGAAGGTTTTGTTTGAACAGATCGACTTACGAAGGAGACTGGAACAGGAATTCCAGGTGTTAAAAGGAAATGCGTCTTTCCCAGTCTTCAGTAAGACACATATCCATGGTTTTGGTGTTGTGTGTGCGTGGTTGGTTGTTGTCAGGTTGATAAAACAGGAGAGGTGTGTTGTCTGTTGTGTTGGCAGGATCTTTGGTTTAGTTCTGCTGAGCGAAGTTGGATGGGGCTTGGAAAAACCTGGTCTAGTGGAAGGTGTCCCTGCCCATGGCACGGGGCTGGAATTAGGTGGTTTTTAAGGTCCCTTCCAGCACAAACCATATTGTGATTCTATGATGGCACTTCTGCTGTGGCTTTAAAGGCTGCCCAAGCAGGTCTTTTGTAGGGAAAATACAAAGCTGGATGTCTCTTTTGGTCTATCTTTTACTAGTTTTGTTAATACAAAGTCAGTAGCCAGAAATGCATCTTGGGGTACAGTGATGTTGCTCTAAACCAGCTTCCTAGGGGATTTTCAAGACAAGGTGCTTCATGCTCATCTTCAGGTGGTTCTAGCTGATGATGGAGAATTAGTTTGGCCTATGTGTAAGGATTAGAAATGCCTGTTTGGATTCTTCCCCCTGAGATGGGCTTTTTGGGAGGCCCCTTTCACCACAGCTGCTATCCCAGGGTGATAGGATGTGCTGAGCACTAAATGGGCACCTACCTAGCAGGGTTTTTGTGAAGCTGCCAGAAAGCTGAGCCACCCATACAGGGATATAGGAAAAGACCCACTGACTGGGATCTTTTGAACGATACTGGCAGCAACAGAGGAAAGGATGCTTCCCACCTAGATCAGGATGATCCCATGGGAAAAGGTGGGAACACAGACAGCATTTTCCCACTGTTTAAAAGAAACTATGTTTGTCCCCTTTCTGTAGCATCAGATAGGCAAGTTCAGGGAAGCAAGGAAGTGCAAGGACTCTGGGAATGACTCTGTCTGCAGCCCAAATATTGAAATATATAGACAGCTCCATAAATAAGGAAGAATCACCCGACATGATACAGATATTAATGAAAGGAGTATAACCTCATCCTTCAGTATAAATTCAGTCATTACTTGGGTCTGGGAGTGAGGTAATTTTCAAATAATTCGTGTAGATCAAAACACTGCTGTGTGGTATTGGTGAAATGGCATCTTGGAGTTTTGCCATTCAGGTCCCTTATTTATCCTTTTGTTCCTCTACAGTAAAATTAATGCTCTGTCATTGCCATGTAAATAAACACGGCAATTAAACCACATGAAATACAATTCAAATAAAAGAAAAGAACACGTACGGCCGACCAAGGAAGTGGTGACTGCTGTATGCTGGCTTGAAAAATATGTGGTTTCAATGTACCACAAAGTAGTGGTCAATTTTCTTCAGGATTAAAATAGAAAACAGATAATGTGCTATAAACAATATCTACAAGTGACCGTAAAACCTATTTACAGATTTAGATTTACCAAAAAATACCACCCCTCCTCCACATACAATAAAACAAGGAAAAGGGTCTTTGTAAGGCAAATTAGTGTAAATCCATGGTAAGGGTGGTTTGTCCTCTAAAGCAGGACATGGTCTAGCAGAAGAGAGGGGATCTGTTCCAGCCTCTTGCTGCTGAACTGGGCTTTTGCTTTAGATCAAATATCAGAAACTACTTTGCCAGGTTTCCCAAGTTAGAAACTGCCTCTGGTGGTCTTGAAGACAGGGAGAGAAGTCTTTGGAGATGCAGCTAAAGGAAGGTTGAGATAAAATTAAAACTGCATTGATGGATTTACCATGGCTTGGAAATACCTGAGGCTGCAGGAGGGAGCAAAGAGCAGGCAGCTAACAGGTTTCATATCCCAGCCTGGCTCCCTGCAGCATCAGGGTGAGCAGTCACAGAGACTGGAACTCTGTCCCATCCCCAAAGCTGCCAAGGACAGGAACACACTGCCAGGGTAATTCTCACTCCAGTGGGTGTTGGTGGTGGTTCTCTCTGTGCTCTGCACTGTTCAGATAAGTAAGAAACTTCTGGATTTTAAGTCGCCTTAGTGTTTTTTTAAATAGAGGAAACTCATCCCTGTTTCAGCAGAGAGGCAACACGTGAGATATGGAAGGTAATACCAAGTCTCTCTAGGAAATGCTTACCTGGAGTTAACTCCAAAGTCACCCTTTCTTGGTTCTTGCACTTGGAACTGAGCACGTTTGGGGTGTTATATGTTAATAGCATCAAACCACTACCCACAGCAGGGCGTGTAAGTGTAAGTGGCGTTTGGTTTCAGAGTTCTCCTCATGGAAATCACTGTTAAATGAGAACTGAGCTTATTTGCAAGCTCTTCTAGCCGTGCTACAGTCCAAGCTTCTCTGTGGCTTCTTGAAATGTGGACTGTGATGATTTATAAAACAGCAGACCTTGTCTTCTGCTGCTTGCACCTGTATTTTTCACATTGCTGTTGTACTTGAAGGCTGCAGATGAGGTTTTCCTTTGGGATCTCTCAAAGCAGAGACCACTTGAAGAAAGTTTAAAAAAAAAAAAAAAATCAGATCAGTTGAAGAAAATCAAAGTGTTTGCTATCCTGATAGAAATACAAGCACCTTTGCCTGGTGACAGTGTGTTCCCCTGTAATGCTCCGCATTTTGCCCGTCTGCATTTAACAACGTGGCAATAAAATGGTGGAGAAGTAGTCTGGGTACTTAAAGTATTTAATTTTGTGTTAAGAAAGCTATTTAAATATTCATATCTTTCCTCCTGAGTATTGCTTATGGCTTTGTCTGTAAGCATTCGGAGTGGGATTAATGCTGCCGGAAAAAAAAAAAAGCACTATCCCTGCCATTAACACCCCATTTCCACTGTGAGCTTGGACATTTGCCTTGCAGGACTGAGAAAGGTTTCTGAGCTATTTGTTCTGGGACGTGATGAGCCCGTGAAGAAGCAGCTGGGAGGAAAGTGTTGAGGAAAGAAGGAAAATTTCTCCTTAAAGGCCACTCAGAGTGAAGCTGGAGGACCTCAATAGCTATTAGCACAGATCTGTCAGCCTTTACTGACCAGGGCAGGAGGCAATCACCTTTTTATACTGCATGGCTTTTCTGGGGCTAGGAAACGAGGAATTGTAAACCTGCTTTATTTCTATTGGCTTATTTTTCTGGTCAAGTTGGAGTAGAGGGAATAGGCTGAGAAGTTCAGTGGGAATTTATTTGAAATATGAAGAACTTCATTAAGATGTCATCACGTCCTTTTTCCGTGTGGCAGTGCTGGATTCCTGATGGTTTCAGCCTGCCAAAATTTCTCATTCTTTCGTTTATTGCTCTTTTACTGCCTCCTTGCCTTTTAAACAGCAACTTGACTCATCATTCTGACAGGGCAAAATTCTTGTGTGAAATAGGAGGACAGAGCTCTTCCTCGTTGTATTTTCTTCCAGCCTCACTTGGCGGGGACACATCCACTTTGCCTTCAGGTGAGGTACATCCTTCCCCTCCACTGTGCAAGGCCATAGGTGCTCTCTGCCTTCCTGCTCCTGTGTTTTGGGGCTGAGAAGTCGTGCTGAGGCTGCAGGGCTGGGTTGGGAGCTGGTGAGTCCCCAGCCTTGCAGCAGCACAGGTTACTTATGGGAGCTGCAGTCTCACCTGGGCTCAAGTCTTTCCACTGCAATTCAGGCAGTTCTGAGACTCCCATTGCTGTGCTATCGAAGCATCCCAGTCCTTTTAATCCTTTAATCCTCCCAATGCACTTGGGCAGTTATTCCTGCTTTGCTGGTTAGTGAAAGGAGGCATGGACAGACACACGGACTGCACCAGAGCCAAGGCTTCCCCCAGCAACCAGCATGACTATTTAACTTTTATTTGGTTAGTTGTAAATAAACCATTTTAACTTCCTTGGCCTTGCCAGCTCCCTTTTCCAGGCTCTCCGTGGTGTTTTCCCAATGGCTGGTTCTGTGCTCCGGGACAGGCTTGTTTCCCAGATAGAAGTGATGCTGGTTGGAATGGGTTTTCCTTCCCCTTCCACTTAACACTCCATCACTGCACCCAGATATCCACCAGGCAGCCCTTCAAGTTGCTTGGTTCTTGTCAGTAGTTTTGTTTATATTTTAGTTTCTCCCACCCTCCAAAAGGGATGTTAAGGAACACAGACCAGCAGTTCATCTGCTGGATGAAGTTTTGTCTGAAATGGTTACTTGGGAGGAAAATACAGGAAGGAGAATCTACTAGAACAGGAAGGCTGGCCCTAACCCTAACCCAGCTGCCCAGGATCTCTTTCAAAGACATTTCCCCTTCTGAGACCCATGTCAGTGTTTATGGAGCTTTAGTCTGAGTTCTGTTCCAAGCCATCAGTGCTGTGTTGCACACTACAAATCAAACCCTGCATCCTTGAACGCTTTCTCCTCTCACATGTTGGACATCACTGTTGATGTGAATAGATTTATGCCAAAGCAAAAGAAGAGCAGTTTTTGCTCCTCTCTTCAGTGTTGGTAGAAGTTTGAGTAATGATTGCAGAGTCTTTCCCATGGAGAAAAATAACTGGGAATAAATGCTAGCAACAGAAACTTAGCAGCCTAGATTTGCTGATGGGGGGGAGTAGCCCATCTAATTTTTTAGATGGGCTAAAATCTAATTTTTTCACAGTTTTTCTGTTGTCTATAGCATCTCCTAATAGATAATTTTTGTTATGCACACATTTTAATTGGCTGAAAGTCTTTGTAGTGCTTCATGATTCCTAGGTGGTGATTGGGTTTGATATAATTTGATTTATGTGAATTCTGTGGTGTGGTCTCTGTTTTAATTGTTGCATCTACATTTTTACACCCCTCATACAGACAATTTTCAAGACCAGATGAAGCGGGAACTGGCATACAGAGAAGAAATGGTACAGCAGCTACAAATTGTAAGTTTGCCTTTTCTGCTGAAATTGCTATGAGCTGTTCCTTCATGTTTTTTAAATGCACACCTCTAACTTTTCCTTTGTGAGCCACGCAGATGCACTATTACCGAGCTCTTATTACCTTGTAGTTAGCAAGACCTAAGTGTGCAGCTCTCAGCTGGTTTAGAGTCTAATTACCTGGAGATTTACTTCCATACAGTAACCAGATGGGTCTCCATGTTTCAACTTAAGCGAAATGTGTTGACTCAACATTGAGAGGGGAGGATGGAATCACCAAACATTTAATTTTCCTACCTCATGTGAGTTGCCAAGGGGTGCATTTCAGCCCTCGGTGGGGAATCTGTGTGAGCCCAGCTTCTCACCAGCAAATAAACCTTAGGGTGTGTCTTTTTCACATTTCAGACGCGAGAAGAAGTGCTTAACTCAGCAGTAAAGGATCGAGTTGCCAAAACACAGTTCAGTGCAGGCACCACGTTAATGTTGGGTCTCTTGCTTGTTATTTTAAAATCAGGAGGGATTTTGCCTGTGTGTTAGTGCAACTCTAGATCGTCACATACAACTGTGCTGTTTTGAAAACCTGACATACTTAATCCAGTGCAAGGGGGCAGGAGAATGGGAAGCTGTTTCATAGTCCAACAGTGAATATTGGTTTTAAGAGCAGGGCACAGTAACAAACAGGAGGCTGACAGCTAATACTTGCTTTGCTAGTGCTTTCTCCATGATCAGTCTGACATTATTCAACCAGGCTATTATTTTGGAGGCAAGCTTCCCAAATATGCCCTGAATCAGCCCTGTGCTCGAGCACCTAAATTTTCCTTCTGCTTGTCACAGAGGTGCAGAGGAGGCACTGTCCAGCCCCCTCCTCCTATCATTTTCTAATTGATGGCTTAGGGCAGGAAAACAAAGCTGAAGGCTGGTATTGTCAAACTTGTGCACGGAGGTTTAAAGGCATTTAGGACTGGCCTTATTTTTAGAGCCGCCGAACATTCACGCGCCCTGTTCCTGCTGACTTCAGAGATTTCAATGAGAGATGGAGGGTGTTTGAAAGAGGTTGTTTTTGTGGAGGAAACTCAAGTTCAGAACATCTCTGGATATTTTTTTTTGCTGCTGTCTCCATTCTTCAGTGTGCCCAGTTGTTAACATGCCTCTCTCTGCACCTCGATGCCAGGCAGGGAGTTTGGCTTGATCCGTGAATTTCGTTGTCACAGAAGATGATAATTAGGATGCCATCCTAAGCACTTCCCCTGCTGCTTCATATTTGGGGCAGGTGACCTATCCAGTTCCTGCTAATAAGCACATGTAAGCACAAAGTTTACGAGCCCACCTCAGCCTTTATGTCCTGTGTCAGCTGAGCTCGGAGCTAACCAGCTCTCCCTCCCAGAGAGAGAATGGATCACCTCTGCCATTCTCTTCATGGACCAGTTGTGAAGTTGCTTCTGCACCTGGATATCCCACACCTCTGGCGAGCCAGCTCTGTGGTGGTTTTTCTGATTTTCTTGGGCAGGAAAAGAAATATGATCATGTAATTCACACCCTTTTCACTTACTGACGCATGCTACGGAAAGACTAATAGTCATTTAATCATTAAACAGAGCTGTCTGAATGTACTTACACAGAATAGTTTCAACATTTAATGCACTGCAGCAGCAATTCAGGAGCTCTTCCCTCACCGTGGCTCCCTGAGTTTAATTATTACTAATAGAAATGTTGTCAAATCATCAGCAAGTCTTTTATGCCAGTATTTGTGAGGCAGGTTGTGAACAATAAGACAAATAAAAGGATGTTTTCATATGAAGAACAGAGAGACTGCTGCAAATAACGAGAGTGTTTGTTTAAGGTTGGTGCAGAAATCTTCAGTGATGTCTTGGCTGATAAGTGAAATGGAGTCAGCACATTTGAGGTGATAATCCCTGCAGTTACTTTGATTCATTCTTGTGAATATATCTTGTATGTTTATATCCAGAATTAAGATTAATGAACTGAGTGTGGTAACGATAGAACTACTTCGGCCTTCTTGGGTTATGGCATGGATGACTTGAAGGTTTTAGTGCAGAATACAATAGAAGTGTGGCTGCTTTTGAATTGTTTATTTGTTTATTGTTGTTTTGTTTTTAAGGGGGGCAGGTTGTTTTCTTTTGTATCTGAGATGCTGTACTTTTGCTTTAACAGAGCTTTAACCTGATTTTCTTGTTAACATGGAAGTGCAGAGAGAAAAGCAGAAATGTGTAATGCATACTTAAATCTTTACTTAGACATTCCTAGATGTGTACCTTTGCACTACTGAACTCAAAATTTACTGGTGTAATTAGCCACAGAACTTGGCTTAATTGCTTTTTAAAATTATTTTACAAACAATGTAGACATCCAGAGTCAGGGTTTTGGGGTTTTTTGTTTGTTTGGGATTTTTGTTTGGTTGGTTTTGTTTGTTGGTTTGGTTTTTTATTTCTTTTTTGCTCTTCTCACTGCTGAAGGATTATAGAACTTAAATTAATCTTTCCTAAATAACCCTGGAGGGATTTATCAGGTGTGTGGGTGTGGCACTTGGGGCATGGGTTAGTGGTGGCCTTGGCAGTGCTGGGCAATGGTTGGACTCGATGGCCTTAGAGGGCTTTTCCAACCTAAACCCTTCTGTGATTCCCTGATCCCTTGAAACCTCTGGCACCAGAGGCAGATTTTGCCAGAAGGATGGTTTCCTTCCCCCCTGGACTGAAACCCTTCAAGCTGCCTAATCAGACTTTAGAATAAAACTGCCGTGCTGTGTTTGCTGTGTCAGAAATGCCTGGAACACAACAAGCACAAAAAAAAAAAAAAAGAAAAAAAAAAGTTAACCAAATATAACTGCATTTGAAAACTTCCAAGCGCCAGCTCCTGCCATAGCCTGCGTATTGCAGGGACAGGGCTGGGCAAAGGAGGTGCTCTGTGTGCCCGGACGGGCTGAACAGTGGCCTGGAGGATTATTTTTATTTTTTATTTTTATTTTTTTCCCTGTTTTTTGGGAAAAAACCCATCAGATGGATCGGGCGCCCTCTGCCGGCCCCCGGCCGCCACTGCACCTGCGAGCGGCAGCGCATCAGCGTTCCTCATTAAAAGCCTCGCTTAATCAGCCAGGGGGCTACTTTAATGCTCTGCCCTCTCCGGAATTTAAAGATGATTGATTGATAGATAGATAGATAGATAGATAGATAGATAGATAGATAGATAGATAGATAGATAGATAGATAGATAGATAGATA
>JAWWEE010000085.1:70318316-70338465 GCA_035221455.1 Xenops minutus | reverse complement strand
AGCAACCTGGGCTAGTGGAAGGTGTCCCTGCCCATGGCAGGGGGTGGGATGAGATGAGCTTTAAGGTCCCTTCCAACGCAAACCATTCCATGATTCTATGATTCTAATCACCTGAGTATGTGCTTTTCCTGACTCTGGGAAGTGTCCTCAAGGTCATGTACCTCCAGTGAAAGGGGGGAAATTCCATGGCATTCCACAGTGTAGAAAAATGTCCACACATGAGTAGGCAGGAATGGGTTTTTCTTCCCTTAATGAAACTTCTAGCTCCAGGAAAGAGCACCATATGAGGATATTTTGGGAGTTTTACAGAACCCCAGGCTGTGGATGTGTAGTTCAGTGTCCCCTAGAAGGAAGTTGTCCTGCTGCTCCTGTGCAGGGTCTTCCACAACCCAGCACTGCATTTTTCAGAACTGTTTATTAGAAGAATTCAGTCAGTAGAAACACCATCTCCATCATCAGTGGCCTGGGAGATTCCAGTTTTGGGTGCTAAAGTCTCAACATTTAAATAAAATCTCCCCTTTTCCTTTTTTTTTTTATTTTTCTTGGTAAAAATGAGAGGATTAGGGATTGGAGACAGAGGCAAAAAGCTGGTAGCCCTGCTGCAGTGTTATACCACAAAATCTGGCTTGTGGATTCACTGAAAAAAACCCTGGGGAGAAGTAGGGGGATTAAGGGAAAAAAAAAAGAACTATTCATACACAGAGATCTCAGCAATGCATAAAGTAGAGGAAATCAAGAGAAAGTCTGGGCCATCTGAGGAGGGTTTGATGGTATATATAGATGATGGAGGTTTGCCTGAGCTGTGGAAGAAGAAGACACTTGAAAATAAAAACATGAGGGGGAAGTGTAGAGTAACCAGATAACCAGTATCTGTGGCCTTGAGCTCTGCCTGCTGAGATAAGGAGATTAATCTAAGCATCGAGCTGGTCTGTTTTGGCCTCTTGTGCAGCCTTTCCCACTGACTGCCAGCACTTCCCATCTGAGTCTACATTAATTTGAGCGCTGCTTTAAAACAAATTCAGTGATATTAATACCCTGAATAAAGCAGCCTCCCCAGATGAGGAGCAGCAGGTCCTGCCCTCAGAGCCTGGTCCAAAGCACTTGATGTACAATAAAAGCCTGCCTGAGGATGGCAGCACCAGTGGAAAAGCACCACTTGTTCCCAGCATCAGGTTTTCCTCTGCTGACAATCCCTGCAAGGAAGGTGCTGGCACCACAGCAACAAGCATGAGTGTGAAGGATGGATGAGCTCCTCATGCTGTTTTTGTTTCCAGAGGCACCACCATCCCTGCAGACAACAGGGATTTCTCTAAGCAGGTCCTAGTGCTTTTGGAAGATTAGTTGCTGCTTAAGTGCTAAGCTAAATCAGCCAAGCAGAGAATCACAACTATGCTGTGGAGAAGCAATTTGGGGCGCTCAGTGTGCCAAGCAGAACAAAGAGTCTCCTCCAGGAGAAAGGTGTAGGCACATCCACACCCACACAGCACATCCAGAGCGACCACCCAGCTCATGCCCTGTGTTCCTCAGCCACCCTTGCTGTGCCTGCTGCTTCCACAGCAGGTCTTGTTGTGTTTAATCACACTGCAGTCAGTTAAAACTTGCACTTTGTCTTTATTGTGAATATTTCCACATGACCCTACAGTCGTCCTCTCAGAGGCTGCTCCTGGAGCAGGTGACCTATGTGTGTTCCTTTTTCAAGGGTTGCAAACAAGTGTCATAATTCTGTGAGTTTCTCAAACGTAGATTTAATGTTGGTAACATTTTCTTTCTCTCTCTCTCTTTTTTTTTCTTTTTTCTTTTTTAATTCCCAGAGGCACAAGAGCTTTTGCAGCTGTTACCTTATGTTATAACCCAGTCAGAAACCTGACTTGTATATAGACTGTGAAATGGAAGTGTTTGGGGATCTAAATAACAAAAAAAAAAATCAGGTTCCTCTGAACCTAAGGACAAGTGACCTCATAGTATCATGGACAACCATGTCAAATAGAATGTAGCAGCCATTTATTAGTAAATACAAAACCACAAAAAAAATAAAATGCCTGTCCTTGATCTTTTTTTTTTTCTTTTTTTTTTGGTGGTACCAAAGTTTAAGTCTTTGTGTTTTTAGAAGGACTGTTGAAGTTGATAGAGAAAATGCTTTTGACGAATAGTGCAGATAAGCTGTGAAAGGAACTGCTGATCCTTTCAACGCCACACTGACATCTGCCAGTTCATCTTTTGCTTTGGGATAGTGGTTGTTTTATGGAAAGGAGTGAACGTCTCACCAGATGGGCCAGAACCAGATTTGGGTGGACGGATGGATGGATGGATGGATAGAACAGCGTTAGCCATACACAGTGCTTTTTAAAAGCAAACTGGAGATTCTCACACCCCTCTCCCTCGTCCCTTCCCTCCCCTGGTATTTTGCCTGCTGTATGAATTACGATTGTACTCCTCTGGAAATATTTTACAATTTAATATTGAGTGTAATTAAGAATATAATCACTGTTATCAAAAAAAGGTATTTAACTCTGTTGTAGTTTCTTTATCATTCATGTGGATAAAAAGTCTATAATAAAAAAAAAAAAGAAAACTATGAGATAATAGTTGCGCTTCCCTGTAATTTAATGCTGTGCTTACTCCACTAAAGGAAACAACTGGGAAATTTACCCTCAAGAATACCCTTTTATAAGTATTTTCATTCACAAATAATATGTTGAAGTGTGTCATGGTGGAAATTCTCTGCCTCTGGTTATTTTGAAAACGTTTGGAAGTAGATTCAGTAGAGTTTCAGGAAGTGCCTTGTGGATCCACAGAAATAAAAGGAGACATGCCAAAGTCAGTTGATTTCTGAGGCTGCAGGCATAGTCCTCCAGGTGTTTTTCCTGAGGATTTGCAACACCCTGATTGCCAGGGCTTTCCTGAGGGAATGCATGTCCATGCTAAAGGTCTCAGTCCCGAACACCGTCATCCCTGATCTGGAAGATCTCCCACACCAGTACAGCACCACCAGCATCCAAAAGTGGGCTTGGCCATCCCCAGAATCTGGATGTGCTGCAGAGTTGCTCTCTGAATAGTCTCCTTATTCCCAGCAAATCCCTGGGAGACCAAATCCCCAGGCTTTGCAGTTCCTTGGTGCAGCCAGCAGTTCTGGAAGGGAGGAGAGGGCAGGGCACAGCCTGTTTTTGTGCCCTTCCCTGCAGAGTTTGCTCTGGTGGCAGGTGAGCTGACAAGACTCACTGAACCAGCAGCATTGTGGCTTTTGTAGCGTGGGAAGAAAGGAACAAAAGCACCAGAAAAGCTGGACCAGGTCAGACCAAAAATTCATACGTGCCATTACTCTGTTCCCAGTAATAGATGAAATCAGACACTTTGTGAAAGGCACATGAGCAGTGAGAGATATGTTCCCAGAATATTGTTGTATATCTAACAATGATTTACTCCTCATGGGTTTTCTGACCTAGACATGGTGTCTTGTTTTTAATAACCCCCAATGGATTTTTTTATTACATAAACATGACCAGTGACTTTTTAAAACCTAGGCACAACTTTTAGCAGCTTACATCATCCTGTGGCAATAAAGTCCATGGCTTAAATACAGGTTGTGGGGAAAAAGAAAACCAGCTTCTGATGTTTGGAGCTGCCAAATTTAGCCTCATTTTATGCCCTGGGCTCCTTGTACTGGATGAGACCAGTTGCCTGTTGACTACTGGCAATCCCTGTCCACCTTTTCCATGTCTGTCATGATTTCATAGGCAACTATCAAGCCTTTTTGGTTGTCTTTTTTCCATGTTGAGTCATAGTCATCACTCCAACACAAGCAGTCCCACAGCTCTGTAGCCTTCAGGTACCTTTTCCCAGTCACTGGTATCCTTTATGAGATGGAGAACGAGCTGCACGGAATACTCAGGATGCAGGATACTATATAGATTATTGTACAGAGTGACACGATGCTGTTTTCTGTGATGAATGAACCCAGCTGCAGTGTGGTGGTAAAGTCTCTTACCACTGTAGATCAAAAATTTTGCCCAGACATAAAGCAATCCCATTGCTCAATAAGAAATTACTGCCTTAATGGCTTTTGAGTGCCAGAGCTCCTGGATGTGGTCGGGCGTGCAGAGTGACCTGTTGTGCCTCACTATTTCAGAACCAGCCTGTTCAGGCCCAGGAGCAGACACAAAGCATCCTTAGGCAGATTTATTTGTTTTCTACTCCCAGCTCAGCAGAGTTCAGACCATCGTGTTCCCCAGGGACTCCCCACAGCAAGCAAAGTAGCTTGTGTATGTCTTGCTGGAGTTGTGAAACTCTGTATTAAGCACACAGCTCACACAACTGACAGATTGAATAAGCAACAAATACACTTCAAACTGAGCATTCAAGCTTGAAATGTCCAATTTCCACTCAGTTATTTACACTCAGCTCCCCACACAGAAAATAGGAGCATCCCTTGCCCAGGTTTTACTTCACAGACCAGAACTGCAAATGCTGCAATGGAACATATATCTCAGAATCAAGCTTGAATGAGGTGTTTTGAATTAAAAAATCATTCCTCATGCTGATAAAGCTTGAGAACGTGATTCTAGAGAGCAAACATAGAGCAGCCACCACCTAAACAAACCTGCTTTGATAAATATCCAGGGGAGCTTTTTGTCACCAGTTGCTTTTTGTTTGCTTTCCTCTTGTGCCAAAGTTTGTACATGTTTAAACTGACAAGGTTCCCATTAAACACTACTGTTTCACAGACTCAACCCTCAGTATTTCCACCAGCTGGTATCATAAAGGAAAGCAAAAAAAGAAAAAGATACTGGAAGGTTTACCCAGAAGTTAGTATGGTTCTATATGCAGTATGCATTCCCTATGGTTGTGTCTACACAAATGTTCCCCTGCACCTGAACTTGGCTAAATCCCTGCTGTGGCCCTGGCAAGGTTGTGTTTGAGCCCACTGAAGTCCTGGGGAGCACTTCCCAGCATGGATGGGGAGCCAACCCAGACCTGCAGCCTCTCCTGAGCTGGTTTGGATGTGGCCACCCTGAGCTAAAAGGCTGAGGGAGTCTTGTGGTGTGGGTGCAGCTCTTCAGTGCCACGTGGGAATGGTCCCAGCCACAGTCAGTTTACTCACATGGAATAGCACACATTGTTGCTGCCCTTAACATAAAATGAGTGACGTGTCAGTGTGGAAAACAAACATTCAGCTTTTCTGACATATGACGTGCAGCTTGTCAACACCTTGAAGAAACCTGTGTGGGTGACCAAATACCACTTCTACAGCTGTTATCACATGAGAGGCAAAAGGTAACAGCTGTCTTAGAGCCCTTAGTTTTGGCCTTTTTTTCATCAAGATTTCCTAGGAATGGCAGAAACCCCAGTACACGCCACATGCTGAGCTGTGATTTGAATTTTCAAATGGACTGACCGTATTACTTTTTACCCCATGGAGTTTTGTTTCCACAAACTGCCCATGACATCTCCAAGCTGGGCTCTGTCCCTGAGATGTAGTGGTGCTTCTCCAGGATTTAGAACATACATTATTTTCTTCTGAGACACTTTAGCACAGTTATTTATGCTGGTGAAGAAGTACTCCCAGCAAAAGCATAAAGTTATGTGCTTTCCTTCATTCCAGGGCATGGGAACAGACCTTCTCTTGGGACCACAATTTTAGGTGCCTTCAAGCCATCTCCCTCAAGGACATTTTCTACTGTTTGTTGATCTTGTTCTGAAATGGCAGATGCAATCCACAGAATCCTGGAACAGTTTGGGTTGGAAGGGACCTTCAAGCTCATCCAGTCCCACCCCCTGCCATGGGCAGGGACACCTTCCTCTAGCCCAGGATACTCAGAACTCCATCCAGCCTGGCCTTGTGAGCCACGAACAAGTTATTTGAAGCAGACAGCACTGCTGAGCATTTACTGCTCTTGAGACTGATCACACTGATGAACAAATGCCTTGATGATTATTAAAAAGTTACCTCTGTCAAAAGAGGTAATGATCTACAAGTTTTGTCTGAACTGGGTATGGCAAGGTGGTTAAGGCCCTGATAATTAACAGTTAAAAAAAAAATACCTGCATGTTTTTTGGTTTTTATTGCTGATCAATTTCTGAAGACTTTTTACTTCTGTGATGAATTAAAAATGAAATTTCCTCTAGTTATTCTTCCTTTTCCATAATTTTTATGTAAAACCTCAAGTGGCAAAAGTTTTCTCTAAACCCTGCAGTGTAAAAAAGATAGCACCTCCTCAGCAAACCTGTGTTTTTCAGGCTACATCAACAAGGAATTAAGGAAAACAAAGTGTAGCATTTGCTTTGACCCTCTTGGATAACCACTTTTACCCACTGTTTTTTACAGATGAATCACACTGCTCAGTAAAACTGTTAGGAGAGGTCCTGAAGGACATCTCACTAATTTCCTATAGCTTTTTTCTCCTATAAAGGGTTTATCCATGGAGTTTATGCCTAGATGAGCATGGCAAGGGACTGAAACTAGATATCTTTCAAGGTCCCCCTCCAACCCAAACCATTCTGTGATTCTATGACTCTAAATGTATTTCAACATAATTTTACTCAACTGTCTTGGATTATTCAGTACAATTTTGAGAGGGGTTTTTATTTTCATTATAGTAAGATTATCCTTGATTCATACCCTCATATATGAAATGTTTTATCTCCAAGCTGCTAGCCAAAGATTCACTAATAAATTCCAGAGTTGGTAAATTACTTGTAGTGGTACTAAGAAGCTCTGGCCTTGCATACAGCTCATATCCTTGTGCTCTTTGGTGTTTACCTCTGTGGCCTTGGACACACTTGGCTGGTTCCCCTGGTCTCACTGCAATTGTTTTATCTCTGCTGGCAGTTTGCAGTAGTGGACTGCACCCAATCCACATGTGTTGTTCCTGCAGAAAAGAGCTGCCTCCTCCACCACAGCTCTCTGATCTCAAGCTTCTTCAGAAAACTCAGTTTGGAGTGAGGTGGATACTGGGATCCAAAGGAAAAAAAAAAATTAGTATGTTTTAAATAAATAATTTTTAAAAAATACTCTCCTTCAGGAATATTCAGAGCATCCATTATGTTTTCTTTAATGTCTTTGAAGTGAAAGTGATTTTCCATTCATAGAAAAACTCTGTGGAGAAGAACATGTCCCAGTTTCTTCCATCACATCTTCACATTGGGCATGTACAAGGGATGGAGATCTACCATGCAGATTGTCAGTGACTTGCAAGAGTGAGGTCTGCTGTGTATTTAGCAGCTTTTTCCCTCAGGACACAATCTGAATACCCAAGAAATCAGTGAAGAGGTTCCCATTAACTCTGGTGACCTTTGGATCAGACTCAAAAATCACAAATGGGTTCCACAAAGCAATCTCAGCTTTGATTAGAACTTTCCCTTTGCTTGATAAAGAAAGAAAGCACCTGCAGTTGCCTGAACACAAAGTCCTCCTTTGTCAGGAACTCTTTTGTGGCATGTACAACACAGAAACTATTTTAACAACATGCTTGTTCTGTCTTAAAGCCAAACAAGAGGCCAGAGATGTCCTGGGGGAGGGAGAGGAGGTACCTCCACACCAAGTGTTTGCCTCTGTGGGTGACATAGAATGGATAGGTGATGTGTGGCATAACCATAAACATACCTGCATGTATCTGCAGCCCTGCTCTCTGCTGTTCATCTCTCTGTAAAATCTGTTAAATGTAGTTAATTTGCTGTTTTCTTAAGCCATAGGTGAAAATTCACAGCTGTGGTCATTATCTAAATGTGGTCAGTGACTTGGACTGTGGACACCTTCCAAACAATCTCCAGGGGACTTGGAGAGGTGCTTTGGTCCTGTTTGGAGCTCTGACGTAAGGAGGTGCTGAAGTTGTGCAGCTATTTATCTAAGCACAGCAGAAAAACCTGTCAATCTCCATTGTTTTGAAACACCTGCCAATCTGGGGTTTATGAATGTTTTTTGGTTTTGGTGGTGGTGGTTTTTTTCTGTGCCTGTATTAACGAAAAAGGAGCCTCCACCCTAGAGCACCACTCCCTCTCTGACCACAAAGCACAGCATTTCACAAGATAACTTGGTGCATTTGCCAGCTCAGCTCCACTCTGGCATAGGGAATGGGGACTTTTGCAGAGCCAAATGAGGCCCAGAGCTGTGGAGATGGGATTCCCTTAGCAGAGGAATGGGCAGAGGTGGGTGCTCCAGAGGTGGATTGATGTTACCCTCCCCTGCACATGGTGCAGCGAAGCTGCAAGAAATGCCCAAATGAAGCCAGGCTTGAAACCCTGAACTGGCCACCTCCACTGGACAGCTCAACTACAGCTCCTTAAATTCCTGCACTGTTCCTTTCAGTGCAAGGAGCCAGGTCAGACTGTGTAAGTCCCAGAGGGCAAGGACAGGGCTCAGCCTTGCCATGGTCCTGTGGTCTCACCTGGGGTGTATTTCCCTGCCTGGAGAGCACGCAAACCAGGGGGCTGCCTGCCCTCTGCACCCAGCTGGCTGAAGGAGACCCAAAGGCACCCCTCTTGGGATGTGGCATGTTCCTGCAGTGACTCCAGAGGGCAGAGGCTACAGGGGCAGTTTTCCTGGAGGAGCTGTGCACATCAGAAAGGGTCCTGTGCCCAGCTGAAGCCCTGGCAGGCTCCTGGGTGGGGTCCAGCTGTGCCTCCTGCTCCACCAGAAAGATTGTGAAAGGAATGGCTTAACAAGAGGATGGTGAGTAAACCCTCTGTTTGATCCGCCTCCACAATTTATTGATTGTCTACACACGGAAGAGATTATCCTGCCCTAATAAAAACCGAGGAGAGAAGGAAGCAATCAACAGAGGCAAATGAAGTGAGCAATTAGCCTGAAACCCTTCAGAGCAGCTTTACTTTCAGGCAAGGTTTGAGCAGCAGGATGCTCACACAGGGATCTCCAGCAGCCACAAGGTAACCCAGAAATTTGTAATCTTATTCTGCTCTATATTTTAATTACTGTGGTATATTTTCTTGGCCTTTTTCAAGCTCAAGGGTGACTGAGGTTCTCCTTAGGACATCCTACTGATGTGACTAGATGAGTTTGCATCTTGGGGGGCTGGAGGACTCTCTAGTAATCAAGTTGCTTTTCCATTCTCACCATCACTCCAGCTCAGCTCTCCCTGCACCAGGGGAAATTTCACAAGATCCTGACACACATTCTGGGCCAACATTTCCGTTTATTCACATGCATTAATGGGCAAGAGGCAAAGCCTGGACCATCAGTATTGGCATCCTGTAACAATCTGGGGGCATTTCACAAAATTATGCTGCCTGGTTTTACTGTCCATTTACCTACTTATAAAAGTAGGTGTTGCAGGTCATTCTGGTTCATGTTGATAGGAAGGGTATAGCTTGTAGTGGTAAGTGGTGTTGGTTTTAAACTAAAATAGGAGAAAATCAGACTAGATAGAAGGAAGAAATAGTTTAGGGTAAGGGTGGTGAGGCATTAGCACAGGTTGCCCAGGGAAACTGTATGTCCCATCCCTGGAGACATTCAAGGTTGGGTTGGATGGAGCTGGAGAAAGCCCCAGACTGGTCTACTGGAAGGTGTCCCTGCTCAAGGCAGGGGGGCTGGAACTGGATGACCTTTGGAAGTCCCGTTCTATGATTCCACATGGAACTTTTAGACCTGAAGGCATGTTGCCAGACAATTTATTCTTGTGTTTATTAACTGGATGCATCCTGCGACTCCACATTTTGTTTCTGTTCCAGAAAAAGGAGCTAGAATAGAATAAAATAACGATTGGAAATCTGCATTTCACATATGCAAGCTGGAAATAAGTGTGTGCTTATGTGTGTGTCTGTGATTGTGTGCAAGTACTAACACAAGGTGACACCTGAATCTTACCTGTACACTTGCTTTTTGCACATTATACTTTCCATTAATAAGAGAGTCATAGTTTTAAGCTTCACCAAGGGGAATATTATAATAAAATCAAGAGGCAGGAGATGTCCTTGAGATTCCCATCCATGAAAAAGACTTTGACACATGTAAGACTGATTGTTATTATCAGTTTCACTTGATGTTAGGTTAATGATACACTTAAAGAAAGATTGAATCATCATTTTTGAGAAACTTGGTGCTTGGATGAGAGTTTTGGTATTGCTGTGGTAAGGTAATGTTATTTGCCACAAAGCAAGAAATTTTATTTTAGACTCCTGCTACCTCTTCTGTCTGCTTGTTGACCATTCCTAGCAACTTTCCTATGTGATGGCTAAGATTTTTTACAGGAGTTAAGCTCTACACTTCTGGAGGCAATAAAAGAAAAGGTGTAACCTCTGCCCTGTGTCCTGGGTCAAACTAGCTGGGATGAGATAAAAGTGTCTGCTAGATGTGCTACAGTGTGATGGCAGCATTTTTGTCCATGCCAAGGTTCCATCCCTGGAAGTGTCCAAAGCCAGGCTGGACAGGACTTGGAGCAGCCTGGGCTGGTGGAAGATGTTCCTCCCTGTGGCAGGGATTGGAATGAGATGGGCTTTAAGGTCCCTTCCAACCCAAACCATTGTAGAATTCTGTGATTCTATAAACATTAGATGCCATAGACAAACATGCAGTCAAGCTTGTTGCCTTAACAGAAAGATTCAGGTTTTTTGGGTCAGATTAATTTCTGCCTTTTGGATCTGCCCCTTAACCCATCCTGCAGAACAGTGATAGCAGAATCTGTCTCACAAGTCAGTTGTCAAGACAATTCACCTTAGAGATAGTGAAATGGTCAGATGTCATAAAAGAATCTAAAATGAAAGTGCTGGTTTTAAACATTAAGCAGTGTCCTGATTGTCTGTTTGCTTAATTTTTCAGGATGGCCCATGTTGGTGGTGAAGACTTTGACAACATGATGGTTTTCGATGAAGAAGGTGTTTTACTCTCCTGTTTGTTTCCATTAGCATCTTAAATCTGTTTAGCAGTGTTTATTTGTGTGGTGACACTGCTGAGAGTGTTATTCAGTATGTAAGATTAGCAGATACAGAGAATTGAATGGACTCAAAAGGAATGGATGAATCAGCCATGGTAGAACCATTTCTGTTGGGTTTTCAGGGTGGGAAGAGTGGTGCAAATAAAAGGAGGTGTTGCAGCAGACAAGTGGAGGACTTGGAGGCAGAGCAAGATGGGGGATGTGAGAAAAATTTCACTCCTTTAAGTCTGGAATTAAATCCAAGAGCAAAACAGAATGGAAGCATATTGAAAAGGGTGGAAGGGGTTGGGAAGTGCTAGAGAGGCAGTGGGTAATATGTGGAATAACTTTGTGGTCTAACAGTGCAAGGCTGACTCTTCCACCCCAAAATCCACAGGGCTGCATTTCAGTCTCAGCCCTGAAAAGGAGCTTTGCTTAGTTCTCTGGTATATAATGACCCACAAGTTAGGAATTTAACTGTGAGATTTTTGAACAAAAAGTAGTTCCCAGGAACACCCTTCTAACTCAGAGCTGGTCACCCCATGGTTTGCAGCAGGAGGGCCATCAGCATTTGGAGCCTGTAACAACCTGGGGTCCTTTCACAAAAGGATGCATTTCTTAAAGCTCTTTGTTGGCAAAACTCACCCGTGATTTTCACGCTCTTTTCAAGGTTCACCACCCTCCATTTATGCAATTGTCATGGTGTCTCTCAGTGGAAGCCTCTTGCTGCTGGTTGCCATCAGCGTAGCAATAAGTGTTTTCCGGAGGTGAGTGTTAGGGAAGTACGAGAGGACCCAGAGCTGCCAAGGGAATGTATGCAGGGATAATTCCTGTGTGAGCCAAGAGTGGACACGGAGCCCATGGGAAGAGTCTGCCAAGCCCCAGTGCTCCTTGGGGTCTTCCCAGGCTCCTTCATCAGCAACAACAGCAGCTGCAGAATCACTAGGGTGGGTGCTTGGGTAATATCAATTTATATCTGGTCCAAATTTCTCTCCTCATTCCCATATTTGACATATATATACATACACACATATATACACATATGTATATGTATAGGAATTCAATTAAGACCCAAGCCCAAATCTTCTCACTAATGCCAACATTTCAATTCTTTTCAACAACACAAAGTCACAAGAGGGACATTCCTTGTGATTTTTATTTCTGTAGTGAGAAAGTAAATGATAAACCTCTTCAAAATTTTGTTCAGTTTCAGTCTGAACGCATCTAGCCAAATTAAGGAGGGCAATGAGGTCCTAAGATGTGGTTTTTTTAAAGGGCAGAAGATTAAGTAGAGAGGAAAAGGCAACCTCCATAAGTAATTAAATCAGCTCTATGCCCAGCTATCAGTTCTGTACTGCCATTAGCTACGTCCTGTTATTAACTGGATTGGGTTCAAAACTCCAGCAGCTCCTCATGCTGGTAGGACATCCAATGACTTGTTTTTTCTGCATTTCTGTTGTGCCAGGCACTGCACATCGAATTACTCCTCCAAAGACCTCAGCACACCTGTGGTGGTAGAAAACATTACGGTGACAAAGAAGAGCTCTGAGAAGATTTTGACAGTGGATTTGACGGGCCCAATGTGTGTAAATTACATTCCTGAGAAGCAAAATGCACCCCCAGCCAGAGTTTACCATCTCTGAGGAGACAACTTCCATTTTTGAGTTACTGTTCTTCTCCTTTGCTTCTCCTACAAAAGCATCCCCCAATTCAGCACCAGAGCAACGATGACTCACAACTTCTTCTGTCTGCAGCTTTCTTCTGGAGAGAAAAGGGGATAAAGGATACGGGGATGTGCTAGAGCATGGATGGACTGGCATGTTGCACGTCATTTTCTCCACCATAGTGCTGGACTGTGAACTTGTACCAAAAAAGTATTAGAAAAATGCAGGGAAGTGGAATATTTTTAATGGCAGTGGAGAAAAAGCGTGGATACGTGCACCTTATCTCTGTGATATGTTGTGTTAAAAATTTACTGTAGAGATTTACAACCTCCCATATTGTCTCTTTTTGTGGGATGAGTCATGGGAATAAAATACAGGGGGGATTCCTGATTATTTTTACAAAGTTTTCCCAATAACTCTGACTCACCATGAATCCCAGACATTCTTCAGGGAGCTAACCTTTTGCACATGGTTTTCTATTAACTGCATGACTCTATGGCTCTGCTAACATTATTGGGCAGGCTGCAGTCTCTCAAGTTGAGGGAATGGCCTGAGGTTGTGTCGGGGCAGGTATAGCTTGGATATTAGAAAAGGTTCTTCCCCCAGAGGGTGGTGGGCACTGTCCAGGCTCCCCAAGGCAGTGGGCACAGCCCCAGGCCTGCCAGAGCTCCAGGAGGGTTTGGGTGATGCTCTGGGGCACAGGGGGTGACTCTTGGGGATGGTCCTTGCAGGGTTGAGGGCTGGACTCAGTGATCCTTGTGGGTCCTTTCCAGCTTGGCATGTTCTGTGATTCTGTGAAGTCACCAGGTCTGTGATTAGGCTTTTTACCTGCCCACCATTACAGCCTGAAGGAAGACACCATCTATTAATCTTTAATTAGTGCTACAACTCTCCATCACTTTGCCTCTGGCATGATACCAGCTTGGCAGGAACAAGCCTGGCCATTCTCCCCACTCAGGTGGCAGACATAGGGATCAGGTTTGGCTGGGATCTGGCACCAAGAGGGTTCAGTGTGCTCCCTGGATCTGCCCAGCCTATTCCAACTTCATGCCCTTTGCTAACTGCTGCTGGGAGCCCATAGGCTACAGCCTATGGATTTCCTCCTCTTCCAGGTTTAGATAGGGCCAGCTGTTCACTGGGGAGGCTGCTGGTGGAGAGTCTGGCCCCAGCAGGACACACAGGGGCACCAAAACACTCATGGCAGCTCCTGCACATGATACTTAGGGCAGGCTCAGGAAGATGAGGCTGCCCCGCACAAGTCTGTGTGGGCATTGGACATATCATAGACCTGAGTGAAAATCCACGCCACAAAGACTTTGGTCACCACTGAAACTCCTCCATATTTGTCCCAAAATGGCAATTTGAGTGATTTTTCCACCAGCAGAGGTGGAAGCCAGACCTGATTCCAAAGCTGCAGGCATATTTCATCCATCCCTGGGGGATGCTCAGCCACAGCAGGATCCTTGGACAAGATCATGATTCTTTAGCCATGTTCCCATTCAAAATACTGCTACTGACACCATTTTCCATGGTCTGATGGAAAGACATCTGTGCAAGTCTGTGGGTAGCAAACACCAACTCCGTGCCTTTAGGAACTTGAGCCACTTGGGTCTCCCTCTTTCCCTACCTGTATTTAGGGAGCTGCTCCTGCCTGTCTGCTGCTGTAACACCAACCTCACACACCCCTTCCCTTTGCTCTCCGTAACATCCCTGTTCCTTCTTCATGCTGACGGCCAAGACAAAATCCAGCCCCTTTCAAAATCCATGGAGCTGTTTCCCCATCCTCTAAATCCCTCCCTAACACCTGCTGCTGCCTCAATGCCTGGAAATCTTGCCTGTCTGTCAGCAGGGAGGCAGGGCTAAGCAGAGACTTTTTACTCTCTGATAAAACATTTCTTGAGCTCTGACTCTTGCCACCTGTTCCCCATGTTGGCCTCCTTCTTATATCCACTGTCTTCTAGCTGAGAGGTGGACTGGAAAACTCCTATGCCTGTCCACTCTGAAATATATGTGCTACTGAGGGTAACAGGATTTGGTTGTAGACTGGTGTATTCCAGCACAAACACAACATAAACAGTGACAATAATTATGTAATGTCACACAGTTGATCTTTTAGGTCCCTTCCAACTTAAACCATTCTGTGATCCTATGAGAGTACTGGAGTGTTGATGACACCATGAAGAACAACAGCATGTGTGTGTGTCTGTGTGAGCAACAGGCAAAAACTGACTTTTAAAGGTTGTTACAGTTATGGAGTCAAGCACAATAAATTTGGGAAGCAGCATCAAAAAATTTGGGCACAAATTCAAAATTTTGTACCTGTTTTCATTTTGATCTTTAATCCCCAGGCAACCCTTTTGTGTATGAAGCTGTATTAATGCCCTCTCCAGGTACAAATTCTAGGAAAGCTGGCAGGTTATGTTTTGAAGGGGGTGGCTCTCCACTTCCCAAATAAGCGAGGGCAGACATGATCCATGAGTCATGGATAAGACAAGGACCTTTCCTGTGCATAGCTGCTGAAGGGTAAGAACCAGATACACCTTCTCTTAAATGTCCAAAATCTTATTGCATTCCCAGCTTTTGTGGTTAAAACAAACATCTGGACATTAAGTCAGTTACTCAGATTGTGCTTGCAAGAGTCAGTCAGTCGCATCATTAACCTTTACAGCAGTCTGACAGTGCTATAGGTGTGATGAGTAAGGGATGACAAAGGCTTTAGTTTAACTGTGAAACATAGCAGTGGGATTTATTTATAGTCACAGAGTCTAAATTCTGTGGCTCTGACTGAGCCACAGAGTCTAAATTTTTCTCACATGCATAGATTTTTCCAGTTGATGGAGTTACTCACAGTAGAAAGTTGCCACCAACATTTCTTCACTTTCAGCTTGGGCTTGTTTGGGCCAATTTCCAGCCTTTCCTATGTCTCAAAATCATTCTTACTGAATACATCTGGGTATGTAAAATATCTAAAGAAGGAAGCTCAGAAGATAGTTCAGAAAACAAACCCAGAAAATGGTGGTGGCAAGTGAGGTGAAGGGTGGAGGGGTTGAAGTCATGATAAGTCTTCCTCTGGCCTGGTATTTGTCACCAGGAATAAACCAACATAATCCTGAAAAATCACACATAACAAGCTCAGTTCTCATTAAATGTAAGGGACAGTGAGGTCCAGGGAGATGTGCTCTGTCTGACGATATTGAATGATAAACTAGGAATAAAAAATACCAGGGTCTTCACAATACTTCACCAGACTGAAGTTTAATCCTTTGGCATCTGTAAGGTGGTTTAAAACTCTCCTTTATGGTGATTGACTGCACCCTGCAGATGACACTACAGGAATTTACTGCACTGAAACATAATGCTTTAATGAAGGGGGGAAAAAAGGCCTTTCCTTCTAATGCAAGAAACTTTGTCTGGTTTTCCCTTCAACCACGTAAGGTGATGATACAGAGATAAGACCCTGTGGTTGTTAAGTTGGCATGATGGGTTTTACAAAGGGGAAAATCATGTCGAGTTTATGTAAGCTTGACAGCAGCTGCTCCTTGGAAATACATCTTAATTATGGGTAAAAATACTAAGCCATAGCTTGTACACTTATTGTAAAAACCTCATTTTTTTCTTTCAGTGCCATAACTCTAAGCATTAGCTCTACACTGAGGTTAGCATTTATTTATAGGTTGGATACTGTAAGGAGGTAGCCCAGGAAATGCTGCTTGATGGTGGTGGTTGTTAGACATGCCTGTTACTGACCCCCCATATTTATCTGTATTTAATTATAGAATTACTGCCATAATGCCCTAAGTTGTATCTGAGAACAAAAGACAGTTTTATTTGTGAGACCATTATAAGACCACTGCTCACAACTTCTTAAAAAGCAGTAGCAATGACCTTTGGAATGAAAGCTTTTCAACCCCATATTGACTTTCTCTGCCTGTTTGGAGTTTGGTAAAATTCAAGGTCAGACTTTTTTTATTATTACGAATGATAAAAGATGGTTTGAATGATAAAACCCCCAAACTTCTGGCAAGTTTTGGGGGGCCCTGAGCAGCTAGAAATGGCTCCATTTAAAACCATTAAACATACAGTTTTTAGGAGGTTTGCAGTTAAAACAAATCTAAAAATCTAGATGAGAAATACAGAAGTTATGTTGGAATTTCTGAGCTCGCAAGTGCGTGCTCACATGAGCCAGTACACTCAAGTGTTCCTGCTAACTGCTGACATGTGTGAAGTTAATCATACACATTTGCAGAATTTGAGTTGCCAGATTTTAGAAACTATTTGAGCTTTCATGTAACTAAACACTTAAGTATATGCTTAAATAATATTGATCTCACTGGAAGTGCAATAGGTGTTTTATTCATTGCCTTGAATTGAGACTATATTCATTTTGAGGCTGAAATGACAAATGCTTTTGACCAGATGACAAAGCTCTGATGAAAATATTTGGGTTTTGTTCTCTGTTCTATCCCTCTTTTTTAATTGTAGTAATTTGGGGGATAAAATAGTAAGAAAATACACTAAAGCTCTGATGATGGGGTCCTTTCTCTTGCTTCCAGCTTCAGTTATTATGATGTGATGTTATTTAATAGTGATGGTTATTAAGATACATTATATTATGTCACTGATTATACTAAAGTATTTTGGAAATGAAAGATGAAGGCAAGAAGCTGAGGTGGGGGTTTCTCCACAGCTGATTCACGTGGTGTCTGAGCATCCATTGATTATAGGCTCCTGTGACAATTAATTGCTGAAGTATCAGATCATGTCATGTCTGCTTGTGAGTGGATCTTAACATGGAGATAAAATACTGACAAATGGTGAATAATTTGTCCAGATCTTACCAGAAACCTGCAGCAGGCCAAGCAGTCGAGGTGGGGTCTCTCCAGTCCACCACGCCAAGCACGAAGTTATAATTTCTGTCGCAGTGAATGGGTCTAATAACCATCAAAGCACAGTGATTATGCAAATCATTGTACCCTGATTGAGCAATAAAAGCTATCAACCATCCTGAGTTAAGGGGTTTTTGTATTGTATGATTACTGAGAAACAAAATCAGAGTGATTATGCAAATCACCCCCTTCAGCCAATCAGACTGAAGGATGCAAGGGGAAAAAATGCCTATTTGTGCTTCAATAACTATAGAGCATCCCTGAGCTCCAGTTGCTATTTTGTTATTTGACTGCAGAACCACCCAGAAGCCCTGATCAATCCAATAAAAAAGATAATTGTTTTCTTTTGGATTCTGCATCGTTTACACGTCGGACAAATGACATTTGGGATCTGATTTCCTGCTAGAACCCTTACTTGGGATATAACAAAAATCGACATATGCTGAGAAAACACAGGGTAAAAAATTTATGCTGCCCGTAAACCCACGTATTGTTGCACATGAAGTGGTTTATGTTTTTGATTCATTCTGCTAATAGCAGGTTACTAATGAGGGGTGGCCACGAGGGCTGCCTCACACTGGGTGATGTCCCCCTGCAAAGTCCCACTGCCAGGAGATGCCATGTCCCTGATGGAGGAGGAGGAAGAGGAGGAGGAGGAGGAGATGAGCCTTCCTCCTGCACTGAAACCAAGGGCACCTGCTGCATGGCAAGAATCCCTGTGCTGGGATCCACAGGGCTCCAAGGGATTTACAGACCCAAGGCACCCAAGGGGTTTGAGTGATCCAGGGGGCTCCAAGGGATCCACATATGCGAGGGATCCATGGGGCTCTAAGGAAGCCAGGAGGCTCCAAGGGACCTATGGGTCTCCAAGTGGCCCACAGGGTTTTGAGGGATCCCCATGGTGCTCCGAGGGATCCATGGACCCCAGGGATCCACTGGGCTCCAAGGGATCCAGGAGGTTCTAAGGCACCCATGGGGCTCCAAATGATCCATGGGGTTCTGAGGGATCCCCAGGGGGCTCTGACAGATCCATGGAGCTGAGGGATCCAGAGGGCTCCGAGGGATTTATGGACCTGAGGCATCCACAGGGTTCCAAGGGATCAAGGAGCCTCCAAGGGACCCACACGGATTCAAGTGATCTATGGGGTTCCAAGGGATCCCCACAGGGCTCCAAGGGATCCATGGACCCAAGGTATCCAAGGGGCTCCAAGAGATCCATAAACCCAAGGGATTCACGGGGCTCTGAGGGATCCACTGGGCTCAGAGATATCCATGGACCCGAGGGATCCAAAGGGCTCTGAGGGATCCACAGGGTATCACGAGATCCAGAAGGATTAGAGAGATCCAGGGGGCATGAGGAATCCGTGGACTTGAGGGATCCATGGGGTTCCAAGGAATCCAAAAGGCTCCGAGGGACCCATGGGGCTTCAAGTGATCCATGGGGTTCCGAGGGACCCCCAGGGGGTTCTGAGGGCTCCAGAGGTCCCGAAGGATTTACAGCCCCCAGAGATCCAGGGATACCATGGGATTTCCATCCCCCAGGGATCCAGGGTTCCCATAGGATTTCCATCCCCCAGGGATCCAGGGTTCCCATAGGATTGCCACACCTCATGGATCCAGGCATCCCATAGGATTTCCATCCCCCACGGATCCAGAGATCCCATGGGATTTCCATACCCACAGACCCTGGGGTCACATGGGATTTTCAGACTGGAGGTATCCAGAGGTCCCGAAAAATTTCCATCCCCCACAGATCCAGTGTTCCCGTAAGATTCTCACCCCCCATGGATCCAGTGTTCCCATAGGATTCCCACCCCCCACAGATCCATGGTTCTCATAGCATTCCCACCCCCATGGATCCAGTGTTCCCATAGGATTCCCACCCCCACGGATCCATGGTTCCCATAGGATTCTCACCCCCCATGGATCCATGGTCCCCATAGGATTCTCACCCCCATGGCTCCATGGTTCCCATAACATTCCCACCCCCACGGATCCATGGTTCCCGTAACATTCCCACCCCATGGATCCAGAGTTCTCATAGCATTCCCACCCCATGGATCCATGGTTCCCATAGCATTCCCACCCCCAGGGATCCATAGTTCCCATAGGATTCCCATCCCATGGACCCCACCCCGCCCCGCCCCGCCGATCCCAGCGATCCCCGGGCGCGCCCGCCGGGAGGAGGAAGCCCCGCCTACACCGGGCCCCGCCCCTCCGTGCCGCGCCCTCATTGGGTGATCGCAGCGGGGAGGCCACGCCCCACAGAACCCCCACGCTCTCATTGGGTGATCCCTGCGGGGGAGGCCACGCCCCTCAAGGCACCGCCCAATCAGCACTGTTTCGCAGGCCACGCCCACCAGCAAACCCCCGCCCCTCGCGCGCGCCACGTCCCGCTCGGAGCCGCTCCCGCTCCCGGCCCCGATCCCGGCCCTGTCCCGATCCCAGCCCCGACCCCCGTGCCGCCCCCGATCCCGACCCCGCTCCCAGTCCCATCGCGCCCCGGCCCACCCCGCGGTGCCATGGCGTTCACGCTGTACTCGCTGCTGCAGGCCTCGCTGCTCGTGGTGAACGCCGTGGCCGTGCTGCACGAGGAGCGCTTCCTGCGGCACGGTGAGATTCCCCAGGGATCCGGACTGGGGTCCCGGGCCGGCCCTCCCTCTCCTTCTCCCTTTCCTTATTTCCCCCTGTCCTTGTGTTCCCCCCCCCCCCCCCCCCCCCCGGGGGGGGGGGGGGG
>JAWWEE010000085.1:70282882-70300883 GCA_035221455.1 Xenops minutus | reverse complement strand
CCCAGGGCAGTGGTGGAGTCCCCATCCCTGGAGGGATTTAAAAGCCCTGTGGATGTGGCACTTGGGGACATGGGTTAGTGTTGGGTTTAGCAGTGCTGGGGGAATGGTTGGACTTGATGATTTTTGAGGTCTTTCCCTATCTAAATGACTTCCATGAAAATTCACAGGATTTAGTGTGCAATACCTGGGGTGGGTTTTCTTACTCCAGTCACTGTTTGATGGGGCAGAAAGCACGGAGTGAACCACTCCTGTGACAGTCTGACTGACAGGCAGCTAAAAGATTCGACTCTGTGTCACTGCTTTAAGTGATGTGCAAAGAGAAGTTGCTGTGGGAGTGTCTGTGCCCACCAACCAGCTGCTCTCTGTTCTGCCCCAGGACTGCAGGGATGATGTTGGTGGTGCCCAGGAGACAGGCATGCGTGGGATTTTGGTAAGGACGGGTGAGTAGTCCACAGATTGGTCATTCTGGGAGACAGTGGTGCCTTCAGTGATCTCGCTGTGGGTACTGGCAGCCCCTGTGCCCAGAGTGAAGGCACAGGGAGCTCTGGGGCCAGCCGTGGTGCTTTGGAACAGCCCACCCTCACTGTGGGCTGGACCCTTTTGGGGTGGATGCAGCAGATTGTGACAACAGGGTTGGAGCACAGCACAGACCCCAGGCTGGGATCAGGATGACAGCAAGTCACAGGTGGGGGTGGTTGCTCTTGTGGGTATGGATTTTTTGCTGTAATGACCCAAATATCCTGAGCACCATAACAGAGATCTGTTACTGTGACATCTTAGGATGCCAAAATCAATTGTAGCAATGTAACCGCTGATTGTTCAGGAATGCTGGTGGCATTCCCTAGGTGTTACAATGGTCATTATAAATGTAATTTTGCTTTGGGTAAAAGTGGAACCTGAAGGAAGTTACATTGCTACTGATAGTACTGTGGACTGGGTGAGGCCTTTCTGAGGTGGCAGCTGCTCGTGCTACACTGTTGTGTTGAAAATGAAAGGAAGTAATCCTGCTGTTCCTCAGAGCAGCCTTCAGAGAGGCACTCACCATCAGGAACTGTAGGGAGAGAATGAGGAGTAACTGGTTCACACTGGAAGACAGGAAATTTAGGTTGGACATGAGCTTTAAGGTCCCATTCAGCACAAACCATTCTGGGATTCTATGATTCTATAAAAGGGGAAATAACATTATTATCTCAAGAACCTTCAGCATGGACATATGAACATCCAGTGAGAGAACAGTGCCAGTAGCACAGTGTGAACCAGTACATAAGTAACACGAATTTAGAGCCAGAGCTGCCCCTGGAGGAATCTGCAGTAAGGCTCAGTGTATGTTTAGGGAAGCCTTGTGGGATGTTTGTTGCAGGAGAACCTGAGATGGGCATTTCTCCTACCATTTCCTGGTCGATGCTGATTTGAGGAGGCTGTAATTTTCAGGGGAAAAAAAAATACTTAGAGGAGCTTTGCAAATGGATCATTTTGTTAATGTGTTACAGGTAAATACCGACCGGCAGATGAAGACAAAATCAATCCAGCTCCATACTTAACCTGTGAGAGTTTCCCAGAGGCAGTGGAACACATCCTACAGCGTATGCTGTGAGAAAGGGAATAGCTGGTTTGAAGAAACACATCATTTCCTTCATTCTTGCTTCAGAAATTAAGGTCCCAAGATCAATGCATGTGTGGCATCAGAAACCTGCCCAAGGTGTGAGGGGCAGAAGGGTCCGTGTGGGCCCAGCACACTCTCTCACACCCACAGGGAGTGTGGTGGAGTTCTCCTTATTTTCAGGACATACCTGATGAAAAGCCCTGTCTGGAAAGTGTCACTTTCTGCAGAATAAGCTAAGCTGAAAAAATGCACTGAAAACACCAACACTAACAGAGCCTTAGTCGGCCTGTAGTGATTTCACTGAGCTCTTACTTAAAGGTAGAGATTATGCACATTTAGAAGTGACTTTTAAATTAAAATACCACCATTGCTTAATAATAACTACTGTGGCTGTCTTTCCTCTCATTACAGCAGATCTTGTCCTTTGTTTTTCAAATTTTACATAAAATTAAAAACTGTCAGCATTTTACAGATGTTTTAATTAGATGCTGTTATTAAAAAGAATTATACAGAAACAAAACTCTGGTATTAAATGCCTCAGAGACTGTGACTTTTTAAAATTAGGCTTCAGCAGGGTCCTATTAGTGCTGCAGTTGCAAAATTTCACTGTTGTTGGGGATTTTTTTGTTTCTTTTTAATGTTATGGGAAAAATCCTTCACAAGCCATGGGGACAGATTCTAGTTTTTACAGTTGGTTAGCAGAGCTGTAAAATGAAATTTAATTCTGTGGCATGCAATGCTTTTCCTATGCACTACATCCCCCAATATGAACCAACTTTGTAATGATGGTAAATGGCTTTTCTGGTCCATTTGCAAACTGTAATAATCAAAGTCCTTTACAGTTGTTTTACAGTGCTCCTGAGTGTTAAATTATTAGATTGTAATTACGCATTACTGGAGTATTAACCTTATTGAAAATACAGTTTTGTGTTAATGAGCCATGCTCCTTCTTGTTAAACAAAATCATCGTGATGAATGAATTTCCTGACATGTGACAGTGTCTCTCTGCAGCCTCACTTGGTGGGTGGTTACTGTGTTCAGATTTGATCTCATCACAGGCAACGTGTGGATGGGGCAGATTTTGCAGTAGAAACACGAGAATCACAGAGTTGTTCAGGTTGGAAAAGTCATCTAAGATTGAGTCCAACCATTCCCCAGCACTGCCAAGGCCACCACTAACCCATGTCCCCAAGTGCCACATCCACAGGGCTTTTAAACCCTCCAGGGATGGGGACTCCACCCCTGCCCTGGGCAGCTGTGCCAGGGATGGACAACCCTTCCCATGAGAAACTATTCCAGATATCCAACCTGGACCTTCCCTGGCACAACTGGAGGCTGTTTTCCCTTGTCTGGTCTCTTGTCACCTGGGAGAAGAGACTCCTCAAACAGAAGCCATCTTTAGGTTCTGTGTGCCCTCATACACTGACGTACAGCTTTCGATAAATTCACACATCTAGTTTTTGTGCCAGCAATTCTGAACCTGTGGCTGTGGCCTGGGGCCAGAGTCAGGTTCAGGAGGTGGGAGATCAAAAAGCAAAATCCTGGGAAAACGTTTTCCATGGAGACTTCTGCCATGTGCCTGATGCTGGAACTGAAAGGGACTGTCAGTGCCTCACAGGTCCTGGAATGTGGTGGAAAGCATGCACAACCCTGGTGCCTGGAATGCCGATGCACACAAGCCCAAGGAAAACACTGGGATAACTGCAAAGAGGGGAAGTGTCCTGCCAAGCAAGAGGGAGGGTAAGAGAGGGGCAGTGATGAGACCTAAGAGAATGACTAGTTAGAATCTGACTTGTGGCAGTGCTGACTGCTCACCTGGCCACCTGTGTAAGAACAGGCTCCAGCCTGGCTGGTATTTTTCACTGCACTGCAAAGACTCCAAAACTCCCCGTGAGTGTCAGTGCCTGCAGGGAGGGGGCAGAGCATGGACCAGGCTCTGCTCGGGGGGCCCAGCAATGGCACAAGAGGGAGGGCAGGAACTGATGCCCAGCAAGTTTCACTGGGACAGGAGGAAGAACTTCTTTGCTGTGCAGTGATCACTGGAACAGATTGCCCAGAGAAGGCGTGGAGTCTCACTGGGGATATCCCAGACCCATCAGGACACAATCCTGTGCCAGGTGCTCTGGGATGGCCCTGCCTTAACCCGATGACCCACTATAGTCTTTTCCAACCTGAACCATTTGGGATTCTGTGGCTCTGATTTATGGCTGGCTGTGAAGCAGTGGGTAACCACCAATACAGTTTCTAGTTAATTAGCCTAAATCTGCTGATTTTCTACAGTTTCCCTCTAATTCCTTGCCTTTTCCACTTTGGAAATGGCCCAAACCAACAGGAAAGCAACACATTTTGGCACATCAATGCTTTGAACTCAGCTGAAAACAATGACAAACTAATGAAATTTGCATAGCCCTGCTAAGGTCCTGAATTCACTGAAAACTCCTGTTTCATGTGGATTTAAAAAGGGTGCAGGTCTCTACTTCTAAAGCTACACTGCCTGTGATGCTCCAGTGAGTCTCAGGAATGGAGAATTGCACTGATTGTCTAACTGTTCTTAAACTTTCTGCTCCAGTTTTACCTCAAACCTGTATGCAGCTGTGGTGAATAAAGACCAAGAAGCAATAAATCTTTCAAGTCTTTATGTATAAAAATTGAAGCTGGAGGCTTTGTTGCATAGGAGTTGCCATTAATACCATGAAGAATATTTTTTGGATGGTCATTAAAATGGTTAATAAAGAATAACCACCACCCTTCTACCCACCCTCTGACACTTGTCACTGCACTCTCTTCCCTGAGACAACAGCATTTCAATCCCCATCACTGTTTGATCCTTTGGAGGCAAGGAGATGCCACTTTGGAAGTCCTGGAAGTTTAGTGGAGTGTTTTCTGTCAAACTGACTCAAATTCTCTCTGCCAAGCCATGTACTTCTGGCTTAGATTCTTTGCTGATGGCTTGGTGTGGGTGATCACATCCAGGAAATCAGCTGTTGTGATCGTGTCCAGTTGGATCACAGACAAGTTACTGTTACCTAAAGAGAAGAGAATTTAATAAATACTGTTGTTATTATTACCAAAAGACATTCTTTTATGTCCCTGCCTAATGTAACACTTAATATAGGGAAACAACAGAATAAACACAGTGAGATAAAGAACAAATTGTGTTTATGCAGAGAGCTCAGATACTGACAGATTTAAAACAAGGCCTGATTCTCAGAAATTTGGATGTTTTAGATCCGTAGAGTTTAGAAGTTTTCCAGGCAGGTATCAGAGCTCCACCTGCTGGGGTTAATATGATCGTTCCTAGAGTGACAGCAGCAGATCAGCATTTCCCAGTTCACATTCCCTCTCAGAGCTGAGGTACCTGGCTGATGATTTTCAAGAGCATCAAATATTTTCCTCACTGGTCTCATGGCTGCTTCTTTGCACACGAGTTTTATGTCTGAGCCAGAGTATCCATCTGTTTCCTGTGATGGGAGCAGAGTGATGCATTACAGCTTACAAATCAGACAGGAATGGCATTTGCAGGCATATATGTGTATTTACAGACAATATTTCTGAAGTCTACTGCTGTCTGAAATATCTGTATATACACACATAGCTCTTTTTATGTGCATCCTCCCCTCAAAATTACCTTGCTCGTTCTTCTTTTGAATGCCCACAATACCTTGTAGGAGCAAGGAAAATACTGGGCATTTTCCCTCTAAACGCCAATTTTCTGCAGGTCAAATAAACCCCACCTTTCTGTGTCCATCCCCAGCTTTCCTGTGAATAAAATAACTTGTGTTTCCTTATTAGCATTTATGAACCCAAGACTGAGCAGCATTGTCTCTGTGAACAGATGTAAAATGAGTCAAATGGGTCAACTGTAAAATATTTAGGGTTTGGGTCCCTGAGCAACCTGGTCTAGTGAGTGGCATCCCTAACCATGCCAGGGAGTTGGAACTAGATGATCTGTAAGGTCCCTCCCAACCCAGAGATTCTAGGATTCTGTGATTCTGTTTCCACAGAATTCAAGATGTGGCAAAGGGCTAAATGAGGAAAGGCTGGGTACCTACTGAATCTTTTCACTGTCAAATGCTCTTTTCTCCTGCAGCAGAGGAGCTGTGACAGACCTTCCCTACACAATTAACTGTTCATTACCCCAATGATTTGGAAGTGCTCCCAGCTTGGTGAGAACAGTGAGAAAATGTACTGCTGCTGGAAGTCTCCCTGTATTTAAGGCTGAAAAGTTGGCCCAGCAGAGAGGGCCAGAATACACCATTTAGCAGGCAGAGGTGTGCGAAACCAGTGACTTCCATGTGACATTCTCAGCCCGGTGTCCTGCTGTCTCCAGAGGCTGGGCTGAGGTGCCCCAGCATGGTGTGTCACAGCTGCTGTTCACCAAAGTGCTGGCACAGAAATGCCTCCAGCAGTGCGTGGGCACCGTCCCTGCCGTGCTGGTTCCCACCTGGCTCAGCAGGCTGTAATCCAGATCTGTCCTCAGCTTCACGCCCCCGCTGTTGCTCAGAGGGGGCAGCCAGTGCTGGATCATCACCTGCCGTGCCTCTTTGCTGGGCAGGTCCACCAGAATCCTCTTCTCCAGCCGCCGCAGCATGGCAGAGTCCAGCTCCCTGCAAGCAAAGCGGGAGAGGAACTGTCTCAGCGTGTCTCCTTGAGGAGACGTGGCTTGGACAGCAAGTTCCTCACTGCAGGGACTGGCATTTTTCTGTGCCAAAAAAGAAAACAAAAAAAGGGTTAATTATCCAGGGTATTCCTGTCCAGCATGTCAGTGATACGCTGGCTTGTGACACTGAGGATTAGCCATAGCAATCAGAAGTTGCAGTTTCCATCCCTGGCTGTGGTACTCATCTGCTCCATGTCTCATCAGTAACAACCTCTCCCTTTCTCCCTCTGCTATTAAGGAGACACTACAAATTGTCTGTCTGGGGCACTGTCAAGACTAATTAATTGCTACTTAGTAAGGGATGCTTAGTAGGTATAAAATCCAGACTGAAGGTCTTGGATGTGAGGCCATGTATTACAGCAGAACAAGATGTTGATCTGAGACTGCTCCTGTAATACACATTATAAATAATACAGTCATAAAGGATATTATCCTTATGAAAAGGATCATGTGAAGGGTGGACAGGCTGGATAAATGTGTCAGTGACCAAAAAACCACGATTCTCTGAATATCAAAACTGGTAAAGATGGTTTGCCTTAAAAGGTAAGAAAAAGGTTCTGTACCAATATTTCTCTACTGGCCCCATTCAGTCACAGACTTATTATTCCAGTTTAAAATATAGTTCAGTTCTCATACCTACTAAGAAACTTTCATCTAGGGGAAACCCACTCCAACATGTCCTGTGCAGACAGAAGAACAGGAGTCCTAAGGAGCAGAAATTTCCCTCTCCCCAGAAAGTTCATCTCAGTTTGGGAGTGTTCCACATGCACTGAACCAGGGGCAATGAACACAAAGATCAGAGAGCCAGATCAGTAGGAACCCAGAGTACAACAAGAATTCGCTCAGATCCACCCCAGTACTTCTCATCGAAGCCTCAGAAGTAAATACCAGATTTTGTTCATCAATGGCTGTCAGTGTACTGGTATTATTATTGGTATTTGTAGGCTGTTTCAGATGCTGTCCAACATTCAGTGCAATAGCACAGGGTCTCACTCAGGACAGACAGACAACCACATGCACCTGCTCACCTTCCAAATGTATTTTTTCAGTTCAAGTTCCCAAAATTGCTTTGCTTGGCTGGAAATAATTACTCTGGCTGACCAACTCCTTTGCTGGTCTTTACCCATATTAACACCCTCTGTTATGGGCAAATGTTCTCAGGGTTTTGGAGGTGCCTACGCAGATACTCTAAAAAGCACTTGTAGGCAAAGGACAACCACAGCCAGTCTCTGCAAATACCCTGAAAATACTCCAAATTATTAAGTTTTCCATGACTCCTCCTGTGCCAGGTCCCCCCAGGATCACAGTTTCATGAGCTCTCTATCAATGTTTTGTTAATATGAAGTTGCTCTATTTTCCCCAGAGAAGCTGTGACTGCCCCATCCCTGGAAGTGTCCAAGGCCAGGTTGGACAGGGCTTGGAGCAACCTGGGATAATGGAAGGTGCCTCTGCCCATGGCAGGGGGATTGGAATGAGATGTTCTTTAAGGTCCCTCCCAATCCAGACCATTCTTTGGTTCTATTTATCCAGAAAAGTTACAATGACCTTGCTTGTTGGCTAAAAAGCAAAATAAATAGTATTTTTGTTATTTTAAGTGTTTACGTTGTTTGCTAAATTGTTTTGTTAGGCAAGGTTAAGTGACATTAACCAGAGCAGAATAATAAGCCCTGAGCCAACTAAAATATTCTCTGAAACAACAACCAAAGTACTGAAAGATGCATTTGAAAAGACACACAAAGCTCTATAGGGCCCCGAAGAGTCTGTGACTTTTTGGAGCTCCCCGAGGTTAACATTAGGAGGCATCACAGGATCACAGAATGGCTTGGGTTGGAAGGGGAGAGTCTATCATCCCACAGCAAAACTTCACCCACCTTGAGGGTGGGGAGGGAAGAGAAAGCAGCACTGAAGTGGAAGTTGAATTAAATGCGCTAATTCATTAGGAAAAATTCACTACGTGATTAAGGATCATTTTATTCCTTCACTAACGAGGCCTTTATTTTATTTAATTACATTGAATCATTTCAGCAAGTAATTTGTCAATAGCAATGCTTTGCTGATGAGTAGCAGAAAGCAGGGCTGGGCAGCAAACACAAGCTGAAGAGAAAGATCAATAGCTGCAGTGCAGCTTAGGACAGTGTAAAGAGCTTTGTTTAGGCTTCTTTTCATTCATTTAAAAGCAGCTTGGTACCAATATTTTCCATGATCAATAAATATCCAAGTTAAACAAATCTCTTGAAATCCAGCTTAACACCAAATGTTTGCAAGAGCACAAGGCTGTGCTGTGAAGCCACAACCTCCCACAGTGGCACTAGGTATTTTGAAACTTTATTAAATATTCTGGTGGAGCTGAAGTTCAGGCCTGACAGTGGGACTAAAGGTCACCTATTACTCATAAAAAGAGTCAGTAAATATATAGCTGAGATCTTAGGAGAGGTTCAAACCCTGCTGACCTCTCTGGAGGCAGATATTCCCAAATTCCTCGAGGCTGGTGAGCTCAATGACAATGTAAGATGCTCTTGACTTTCATGAGCTTTCCATCCCCATAAAACACCTTTCTAAGCATACACTCAGCCCATTCTTAAAGCACTTTCTCTGTGGTAGGGACATTCCTGCCAGACAACCTAGTCAGTATGCTGACAGGTTGGATTTGCTTAAGAAAGAGCAAAATCCAACCTGCCCAAAAGAGGGAAAGTCCAAAAGGAAGTTCTAAGCTCTCGGATAAACCTTTCAGAAGAGAGAGCTGGCTTCTCACAACAGCTCAGCTCAGCCACCCTCATTCCAACACAGACTGCTTGCTTTCTTTTGGGGCAGTTCCCCCAAAACAGAAATCTTGTAATTTTGATTCAACCATAAAAAATAAAAAAAAGAAAAGAAAAAAAAGCTGCATAATTTTGGAGGTTTCAAAGAAACAATTTGGCAGAAATTAGCACTTCGGTATTACAAAATGATCCAAAATCAAAGGCATTAAACACTCAAAACTGAATTCTGTAATTTTTACATGCCTTCCCAGAAAAAGTTTATTGCTTGTGTAAGGCAGACACGGGTTAACAGCACACATGCTGGAATGTCTCTGCATGGATAATTATCTCACAGGATAATTTGAGAGTCCATGGAAAGGTGGCAATGCACTGCCTGGAGTTTCTCCTTCTAAAAGGGAAATGATGCTGTAATAACATAAACATTTACAGTGTATTAGTAACAAACCATAAAGAGCCAAATGGGTTATTAATTAATTATCTTTAAAAATTAACTGTCCACACACAGAGCAGTTATTTCTTTTCCAGCATTTTCCTACATAACTGGAACATAATTAAACAGAATTCCGCTCTGTTCCTTTCATGTAGATATTGTAACACAAAATGGGATGGATTTTGTACTGATTTAAATTCATGAGTTTGTCCAAGGCATAAATCCCCCAAACCAAAACACAGATTCAGCTATTACAGCTATAAATGCCCATGATGGCTCTGTACTCACACTGTTGTGCCAAGGTAAGGAACCAGCCTAACTTGTACATGTAATTTCTACATAAATTTGAGGTGTTAACACAGCCATTCTCCTAGTTGAAGAGCGCTAATGTCCCATAGAGAGAGGGGCAGATGAAAGCCTCTGGATGTTCTGCCACATTGGCACTTGAATTCCAGCAGGTGAGGTGCCTGCCTGGTGTCTCTGGGAGCATCCTTCCTTGACTGTATGGAAACAATAGGTTTGGCACTAAAAAGGAAGACACAAAGATGGGCTTGTAGGAGGAGGCGGACTGGATCTCTTCCCACGATGGACAGAAACTCAGCCTTTACATCAGAGACTATGTAATCCTCAAGCTAGTTCTTAGGTATTTATTTTATCTAATTCTAATGAGCTGCACTGAAGGATAACACTGCCTGGTTTTATGCAGCAACTGTGCTTCTATGCCTGAAGGCCACTCCCTTTAAGTTTTCTTACGTTCAGAAGAGAGAAATACTTCCAATTACTCTGACAGTACCTAGATTAGGCCCCTGCTTTGAATTTCAGCTGAGGCTGGAAGTTCTTGAAAGATGATGGGCTGATCAAACACCCCCTTTTTCCTCATGCAGCCCATGGAGCCATGGAGACTTGGGATCCACATCTTCCTGCTTCTCTGGAGGACCCAGGCTTGTCAGCACCAATGGGCCAGGCTTACAGGCCATATGGGACTGGTGGAAAACACTACATTTGACCCTTAATTCTCAGGCACCAACATCACTTCTGTTCTTTATTTCTCTTTTTCTGTTCTCTGGGCCTTTCAGCCAGGCCTGCCAAAAAGGGTATCAGCTGAGGAGAGGAATAAAACATTACTACAGACACTGTGAGAGAACATCACGAGGTGTCTCACGACTGAGAGGTGCGATTGTGTGAAAAACAAAACAAAACATGCACTAGGAGTTGAGGCCTTTTTATAAGGACTCAAAAGCAAGATGAGGATACACACTTTGTGTCATTCAGACTCAGACACACCCAGCAGCCCCATAACAGCCCAGATCCCTCCAATCACACAGAGAGGCTTTTCCAGCATTTCTCCCCACGGCAACCTCACAAGAATGAGCCAAAAAACACTAAACATGAAAAACAATCCATGAATGAAGTCCACGTGGTTTGTGGGTGCAGTGCCCCCTCTGGCTCCCAGCTGGCTTTGGGTGCCTTGCTCCTGCTCTGTGGCTACCACACTGCAGAGCTGGGTGTCACCTCAATGTCAAATTTCAAGTATTGCCACTGGAAATTCTGCTGATCCACTGTTCACACAGGTGCTTCCTGGGAATACCTTCCCAAACACTTCCCAGACCATGGTTTGAAGTTCCTTGGAAACAGGACTGCTGTCTTCCCCTTTCCTGACCTCTGCATTTGAGAGGATAACAGGCCCCTTTAGCTCTGCGTGCCTTTGGGAACATGGGCATCCAGAAAGACCTCAGTGCCATCAGGATCAGCAGCTGCAAACACGGGGCCATGTTGGCCGCTCCCAAGCATCCAGAGTTGTTACACTACAAATCTTACCTCCACCATCCTCTCCTGCCTGCCTTGTTCCCCATGCACATCCTGTCCAGTTTGAGAACCAATGTGATTAAATGCCCTAGTTCCAATCTTAAATTGTTTATTCTTACACACTATGTTATGTTAAGGAAACTGAAGAATTGTGCCCCTCAACTTCTCAAAGTCATATTTAATACCAACAAAATCCAACATTCCTATTTATGGAGTATCCTTCTAAGCACCAGATGTTTTAAGCACCTTAGAGTTCCAGGCTGAAACCCTTCTTAGCTTAAACATAGTAAATAACTTGCCTATAAATTCAAATACTCCATTTTAAATATTAGCAGCTGTAGGACGAGCATATGTTGACTTTATTATGGATTATTCTCATGTGACACAAATAGCAAGAATTGAAGAGTTTAAAAGTAAAAGCTCCAAATTAATCTTTAAATGCTTTAACCAAATATCAAGGCTTTTTCTGCAGAAGTCTAAATAAAATCTTTATCTGTGCTTAGAAGCTCATGAAAATGTATTCAAAATGTACTCTCTAGATCTCTTACCATGGCAGATTGGAAGCTGCTAAAACAAATACAAGATCATCAGATCGGGCCAAGCCATCCATCTGCACCAGTAATTCTGTTTTCATCCGCCGACTTCCTTCATGTTCACCACTACCAAGATTCAGAGAAATATTATTTGCTCAGTGCATTAAAGTAATCATCTTTATTTATACAGTGTCATTCACAGCAACAGAGCCCCTGTCACAGTTTTGCCCCAGTTCAAAGCATGATTAAGCTCCATTAGCTAACATCTAAGCATTAAAATCAAGCTTTCTAATGATTACTTAAATGGACTCTTTCCAGTGCATTAAAGTGAGGAGAACTCACTGTTACTGAATCCAAAGAAAATATTTATACTTTATTTTACATCTTCATATTAATCTCCTCTCAATGCTGACATTTATTGGACAACAGCTAAGGCATTGATTGATTGATTGATCTATATGAGGGAATTTTTATACTATCATAACTGCCATTAAATAACTAGCACACCTGCCTGTTCAGGGTGGCATTTTCCTGTGAGTGAATGTTAAGTGGCCACAAGAAGATACACCAACTACTGAATTCAGCTCATTGCAAAATGTTCTATCAAAAGCAAACAGAAAAATATGCCTTACTGACATGAATTTAAAAATGGGGCAGAGACCACACAGAGAGGATTCTTCCTCAAAAAAAAAAGGAGAACTTAAGCAAAGTCCTACGAATTCTGGCCATGATCCATGTAATCAATTTTGCAGAAAACCAGCTGGAACTCTTGGTTCCAGATGCGGAGCTCTTGGAAACTCCTGGATCAAGCCCAGGGAAAACATCAGGGCCTTAGATGGGAAAAGCTACACTTCAGGTTTAATGCCTTATTTCTGCAAAGGTATCCACACATCAGTGCCAACTCAGTGTTTAATAAGGACATGTAAAAATACACACATCTAGGATAAAAATCCTTGTTAAAATATGTAGTGATGTTAATGAGAGCTTTTAAAGTATATATGAAGGCAAAATTTGGCTCATAATTTGTGTCTATTAACTGAGAATGATTACAAGCAGTATCTCTAAAATAGGGCATATTTTATTATAAATGGTAAACATATAATATAAACAAATAATATAATATAAATAAAGTGAGCATGTAATTCACTGTACTTAGAATCCACTGTAATGGGTTCCTAATGGTTGTAACAATATTTTTCCTCTTTTCCCGTCCCTAACCTTTTCCATCAGTTTTCTTTAACTATAAACTGTCCATACCTTGGATGAAAATAATAATATTCAACCATTCCTGCAACTGGAAGTCCTGACAATGTCACCAAAATCCGTTGTATTAATGGAAATGCCATTCCACTGTGTGTACTCCATATTACTCTGCTGGGCCAAAGCTTGTCCAAAGTGTCACAAATCCATCTGTTATTTCCCCCACCACTGCCTTTATTTTCACTTCAAATCCTTTATTTTAAAGTGCAGCATCACTGGTTATACACTCCTGCACGTCCCTCCTTCACAGTCCTGCTGCCCCTGTAGCCCCTTGCTCATCCTCACACAACCTGCCTTTCACTCTTGCTTCTCTTCAGTGACTGAAACAACCACTACACCCCTCTCTTCAAAAGCCCAAAGTGGCCCCACCAGTTACCCAGGAGCAGTGCCTCTTTGACTCATAACTGACTCCAGCTCATCCAAGAAAATTGTGGAAGGAGCATGATACCGGGCGAGCTCAAACAACACCTGTTCAGAGAGAAGAGCAAACGTGAAAGACACAAAAAGGCATCAAGGGCCACTGGCATAGAAGATAAATAACAGCACACACATTCCAAATGGTATCTGCTGGGCAAAACCTTTGGGTAGGCTGATGGTCCCTGAATCCTCTCAGATTCAGAGAGGTTTGTAAAAGAGATATAAAGAACACAGCCTTGTAATCCTGTCTTTATGTGTAAATCTTTCTGGCTAAATCCTATCAGAGTACCCTGAGAATAATGGGATAGAAGAAAATGATCCATCAGAGGATTCTGGGAACTCCTAAATTGTTATCAGAGATTAAACATGTGCTTTTTGTTGTTGCTCCATTTGTAGCTTGTTTTGTTTTGTTTTGTTTTTTTTAAATAAGGATTTGAAAAAAAAATACAAGTCAGCTGAACCACAATGAAAGAAAATGGACTGATTTTCTCGACATGAATCAAGTGGTTATTTTGGTTTTTTTCCTGGTGAAAATAAGCAGAAACTGTTCAACCAATCAAGATCAAAGAATGGATTATTAAGTTGAAACAAAAAACGTGGATCTGCCCTTTGGAGAAAGAAGTTTCATCTGCCTGTCTGTCTGTTCTTCAGTGTCAACGATCTTTGCTGCCTTCAGAACATCTGCTTTATCTTACATCAGAGAACCAAAGTTTCACAGCAATTCCCACTTTAAATGTAGGTATGAACAAAATCATGTCTAAGTCAGGAAAGATTATGAGTACCAGAGGAACATTTGCTTTCCAGTTCTGTGTTAAACCCCAGTTTTTTAGGAGGGAACCTGATGTTCATGAATTATAGTGAATGAGGGAATAATTCTTACCCGGACAAGTTTTTCTGAATCACCTCTCCATTTGCTGACAATAGTGGATGCTGATATGTTGAAAAAGGTTGTATTGCATTCTGTGGCCACAGCCTTAGCAAGCAAAGTCTTTCCAGTACCTACAAACAGTGATTGAGAAATTCACTCACTAAAGGAGTACAATGCAAGGACTTGAGTAATTCCTCTCATTATACTACCAGTCATGTAAAATTGGTATAAAAGCCATAGTGTGGTTTGAGTTGGAAGGGACCTGAAAGACCATCTCATTCCACCCCTGCCATGGGCAGGGACACCTTCCACTAGCCCAGGTTGCTCCAAGCCTCATCCAACCTGCCCTTAGACACTTCCAGGGATCCAGGGACAGCCACAGCTTCTCTGGGCACCCTGTGCCAGGGTCTCACCACCCTCTCAGGGAAGACTTCCATCCCAATATCCCATCCAGCCCTGCCCTCTGGCACTGGGAAGCCATTCCCTGTGTCCTGTCCCCCCATGCCTTGTCCCCAGTCCCTCTCCAGCTCTCCTGGAGCCCCTTCAGGCACTGCAAGGGGCTCTCAGGTGTCCCTGGAGCCTTCTCCCCAGCCTGTCTTTATAGCTGATGACCAGTGGTCTAGTTTATTTACTGTCTGTCTGGAAGCAGCCCAGAGTCCAGGTGTTTCTGAAGTGGACCCAGGAGAGCCTGAAGTGGGTGCCTGGCCTCAGCCTGTGTTCAGATAAGTACATTTATAGAGGGCCTTTGGAATTTGTATAGATTAAGAACCCAGTATGAAGACAAAAATAATTTCTAGGACACAATTTGGAGCTCTTGACATTTATCAGCAATATTTCTTAGCTGGGAGGGAAAGAAACAAGTGTGTATATATTTACATCTATTAATTTCTGGGACTTTAAATCTGTCAGTATTTGCCATTCTATCCCAGGAAGAAATAAAATCTTCTTATGGTACCCTGCAAAGCTTTTTGCCCTGGCAGGTTTACCACAAATATTTAACCCATTTAAATCATTGTGTTTTTACCAAGAAACATCTAGGCAGAGCTATTTGGCTAATTTTTCCCCAAATTGACCTGGCTTCTCAGTACTCTATTAAAATAAAAGCATAATTGCTGAACTCTGACTAGCAGCACGTCTGCTTTTCTGGTGGTAGATTACATCTGACGCTGAAAATTCACTGCTGAGCATTTATTTTCCTGCAGCTCTGGTTGTACAAACCTTTACTCAAAGTGATCTGAAAACAGAAATCACGTATCAGTGATCCTAACCTGCTAAAACAGTTGTCTCTCTGTAGATAAACTTACCTGCCCTGCTGGACCAGCAAGATTGTGTCCCATTAAGAGTATGGATTACTTGTCTTATGGAATTTTACTCCCTGGAAAAAATGTTTGTTGTCTACTACAGCTCATGTAATTGCTTAGACTTTTATATTTTTTATTAGAAATAATACTGTGTTTATTATAACTTATAAAATTGTATCTAGCTTGAGCATAGATGGTTTTGAACCTCTTGCCATCCTGAGTTTTCTGTTTCTTTCTCAGCCCTCCTGTCACATTCTGAGCCCCCGTTTTCTTCACCATCTTTCAGTTTGCGCCTATTCCTTACACAGATCTCTGAACAAGACGTGTGGCTCACACCTAGTCTAGCACATTTCCTGTTTGCTTCCCTCATCTCCCCACCATCATCCTCTGCTGGGCTGTCTGTGCTGCGGGCCTGAGGAGGAGAATAAGATGGTATCAGGCAGGTGTGGTGGAGCTCATACAAATATTTCACCAAAGCTACACAGACTTTCTGTCTGAAGGCACAGAGAAGCATCACAGACACAAACAGAACCAGAGAAAGATGAAAGGGCCTTGTCACCCCAGAAGAATTAAATAACTGCAAAAATCCAATCTGTCAGTGTCTTAGAGCAAGCACTGAACTGTTTTCGTCCACAAATTGTGCTCTCTTAAAGAACCCAACTGCTTATATCTATATTAAAAACTAATATATCAATGCTTTCGTATGTATCAGTGTATCCATACTATGAACAGTGTACCAGGCAGGACTGTTGAGTTGTTCCCAAGATCCTTGGCCATTAATTTGAATCAGATTGGTATTTTGGGGACCAGATTTCCAAGTGGCATTGTGGGTTTTGCAGGCAAGTACAAATGTGCTTCCTTTGCCCAAACTCCTGACAGGCTGGTAAGTTTGGTGCAAGGCAGGTTGTAGAGGTAGTGCTTGCTGGAGTAAATATTCATTATAGGCCCTCTAATAGAGACTTGGTATGATGCTGAATATAAACCCTGTCTTTTTTTTTTTTATTTACCATTTCATCTGTTTTGCTAATAAGGGCCAATCCTACAGATGCTCCACAGGCAACACTGCTATATTTAGCTGAAACAATATGAAACACATAATTTGCCAGCATATCATTAGGTTACCAAGCAGGACTCAGGGTAAGCTTTTCAAGTGCACAGAAATCCCATTTTCAGAAAGACTTTGGACTTACGGAAAGTCCCCATGAATTTGTCTCTCAAATGTGTTCAGACTCCTTTGGAAATGGCACTTTCCTTCCTCCTCCATAAGTCACCTGCTTTTGCAAATCCTGACTTGCCCTTGATTACTGTTTCAGAAACCAGAACTCGGGAAAAAGAGAATTCTCCACATTTTTATTAATCCAGGTCTTTAATTTCTTTATTTTCCACAGTGACTGCCCCATTTCTTTGATGACTGCTGCTTTTCATCCAGTAAAACACCTAGATCAGGGAAGAAGCAAAGACATAGTTTTGCTTCATTAGAGCCACTCCATCTGCCCTTGCTTACATTATCTTGGTGAAGATCATCCACTGATATAATGCTGTAGCCTAAGAGCAAAGACAAGGGTTCACTTGAAGGGAAGGGGCTGTTTTATTTGATGTACAGGTCAGGTGCCACTGCATTGCCTGGAGCAGGGCCAGGTGCTGCTGGCTGGCCATGGTGTTCTCTTCCTCAGCGTTAACTGAAAAAAAACCCAAGAAACAAAAAGAAACCAAAACACCCCGATGTTGTTGAACTTTTGTGGTGGGGGAGTTACTGCAGTTCAGTTCTGCATCTGTTCATCGGGCTTCTTGTGGTTTTTCATCGAATCATATGATTGACAACACAGACAGTCTGCAAAGTTCTCGGTCTGTCTCGTTTGTACCCTCGTCCCAACCACTAAATCTGACTTCTGCTTTGTCTGGCAGAAGAAAATAAGATAGGGTGCAGTGGTGGAGTGATTCACCGGAGCTGATAAGTGATGTCTGTGTTTGACTTGTGCCTTTCAAACCGTAGTGTTACCTCCGGCTCCCGGGTTTTCAAGGACTGTCTCAGGCTGGTTTGTTTTAAGCTACCTGGAGTTGTTTGTGCTCTGTAAGGGCTGGAGAGAAAGGCAAATAAAATGGCTCCAGTGGGCCCATTTCTGTCAGGGCAGGGAGTTCAAAAACTTAAATAGTGAATAGTATTGCATATAGGATCTTAGAGAGGTGTGGGTTAGAAGGGACCTTAAAGATCATCCATTCCCACCCCGTGCCATGGGCAGGGACACCTTCCACCAGCCCAGGTTGCTCCAAGCCCCATCCAACCTCCCCTTGGACACTTCCAGGGATCCAGGGGCAGCCACAGCTTCTCTGCCCAACCTGTGCCAGGGCCTGCCCATCCTCACA
>JAWWEE010000085.1:70260103-70282782 GCA_035221455.1 Xenops minutus | reverse complement strand
AGGTGTCCCTGGAGCCTTCTCTTCTCCAGGTGACCCCCCAGCTCTCCCAGCCTGGCTCCAGAGCAGAGGGGCTCCAGGAAAATTTTGTGGCCCTCCCAGGATTGCCTGGAGAAACTCAGGTACTACAGCACTGCAAATTCATTTTCCAAATTCTGAAGCAGTACATGCTGAAATGGTCAGGTGCCTTCTGTGGCAAGTACATCTAAACATTCACAGAACTAATGGAGTTCAATGCAGTGACTGTGCAACCTGACTCCCCTTCAGCCACACTCATGGTGGCAGTGCTTGTGTCCAAGTGCAGCTGAGCAGGCAGGGAAGCTGTGCTGACAAGGAAAACACCGAGTTAGCACAGCAAAAGGCAAAGCTTCCACCCCATTCCCAAAACAACCCCTAAAAGAAGAAGAAAGGAAGGATATTTTCACTATGGAGATGAGTCCATTGCAGATTTATTCACATATCATAGGACCAGGTCATGCTAAATTTGATTCATTTGGTCCAAGCCGAGTAAAAACATACAAGTTTTTATACAAGTTTTTATACAAGTTTTCATGCCTCTGAATTGTTAGTATAAGCACCATTTCTGTAAGATTCAGGTGTCAAACCAGTCAGGGCTCACAAGAAAGCCCAGGTTTGAGTGTCAGAGAAGGACATAATCACCCAGCATTCTCCCTTTTTAATTCTTGTTGCAGAACACATTCTTTTTTAACACATTTGATCTAATTAGCATCAATAATTTTTCCATGGGACAAAACCAGAAACAGTAATAAATACACAGATACGGTACAAAGCACTTCATACCTGGTGGTCCATAGAGCAATAACCCTTTCCAAGGGGACAGGATGCCAGTAAACAGCTCTGGGTACTGCAGAAACAGAAAAGTAATTCAGGGATTAAAAATGTATCATCTATAAGAAACTGCAAGAGACTCTAGTCTCCACCCTCACTGCTCCTGACACATTCAGGAAACATAAGAAATCTGAACAGGGGCATAAAAACACAACAAAATAATGAAATATATACGATCTGTGTATGAAGAAAAATATTGAATTTACCATTTGAAATCTGTTTTAAGTGATTTTTTTTTTTCCAAATGCAATTGATTTGATATTATCTTCTGTAAGTAATTTTTCATTAAATTAGGATAGGCCAAATCCAACACTTCTTACAGTGTCAAAGGTGCCAAAAAATGGGACCCAACACTTACAATTTTAATACTGAAAGGCCATTTTTCTATAGGAAATGCAATTTCAGATAGAACAGGAACAGGAATAGCTCTAATACAAAACAGGAACATGAGTAGTTCTAACATGCACTGCTTACAAAAGCACAGAAATAGCAAGAACTGTAAAACAACACTGTAATTACAAGGAAAGTGCTGAAGAGCCCAACACTGGTTTTCTCAAAACTATTTAGGATTTTACCTTTATGGGATAAACAACTGCTTCCTTGACCAGCCTTTTAGCTGCGTCCAGTCCTATAATATCCTCCCACTTCACGTTTGGCTTATGGAGATAAATGTCCTGCAACATACATCACATCTTGTTAGTAGAACTCCTTCTGCACTGGGATAATGACCTCTGGCAAAGTAAAAGGATCGACTCAGTGATAAAATAAAAGTGCTGCTAAGTGATACAAGCTGTATTATTTAACACTACGTGCCAGGGACCTCCCAAGAGGAAAGCATACACAGCAATCATTTCCCTCAAGCTTCCCCTCCAGCCCCCAGTTTCCCTAATGAATTCCTGCCAAATGTATATGCTGAGCAGATCATCCTCTGTTAGTTTGGCTCAGTAGCCAACCAACATAGGAAGAGCTGTCATGATATGAAGGTTCACCAACCCTAATATTTTGCCTCTGTTGCTGGCAAATATGGGATGTTTAAAAAAAAGCCCTATAAGCAATACAATTGACATGTTGGTTCAAACTTACATCTACCAATAGACTTCAACTGAACTTAAATAATTCCAGTTCCATCCTAGTCTTTGAGTTCAAACACTTTTTGGCATTTCTTCTTCAGTAAATTTCTCTTCCTTCTTTTTACAATGTGTTTATTCTGTGGCTATGAGTTCCACAGTTCAATATGTGCAGTGTGAAAATACTTTTTTTTTTTAAACTTGATGCTGAGTAACTTTATGGCTGCACCGACTACTTATGTTATTACTCATGTTATAAGTAACACTGAAAAATTGCTATTTACTCCACACTAGACAAGATTTTATAAGGGCAAAAAGAGCTGTGAGAAACAGCAACAGGGTTTTCCCCAAAGCTTCTATCAAAAGATAGTCAGTAATTAGTCTATGCCCTGAAGCACTCACTAAATTAATTTCATTTAATTCATCAAACTTTCCAAATCTTCTTTGAATCTTTCCATTTGCCTTAGAAATATTTTGTGGCTTTCTGTTCCAGAGGCTAATTGTTCTGCAAAAAATATCATATCCTCAATACAAATATTAAGGATAAATTCTGCTCTCCAATAAAAACAGTCCCCATAGACTGAAAAAAAATGATGTGCTTGTATTCAAGGGGAACAGTTGATTTAATGCAACTAGAAAGAAATTATTTATATAGAGTAGATTACACTTTCCCTTTCTATTAACAGCAAATTAGGATGAATCAGATTTCTGATATTAAGCAGAGGTTTCCATAACTGTTTCCAAATTAAATTAGATAGTGTTATGAAATAGATACCACATGCTTTTTATTTTAATTGATTTATACAGTGACAACTAGCCCAGCAACCAGGAACATACCATGATGAAGCACGATACAAAAAATACACCATAATGAAGGGAAAGCAACCTTATTGCTTTCTTGATAATGGCAGTAGCAGATAAAATGCTATTTTAGGTTAACCATAAATTAAAGACCAGATAGGAAGTGAAATGAACGAGAATTTTCTTACTTTAAGGCTGGAAATTTCTTAAGATTTCAATTCTACTAAATTTCAAATGCAAGACTTGCAGACCAAGAATATGGGCCATACATAGCTATTAAAAAGTCAGCCAGCAAAAGTATTCCAGGCTTTTTAAACAGATGATACAAGTATGTGGGAGCAACAGCTGATACCATTTCTGATGTCTCTACTCAGAAAGACTCACAACACTACCCAATACTGTGATACTATGCAGAGGGAATGTCCAAAAGTTGCACCAGAGGAGGTTTAGGTTGGACATTAGGGAAAATTTCTTTATGGAAAGGATTATCAAGTCTAGGAACAAGCTGCCCAGGGCAGTGGTGGAGTCCCCATCCCTGGAGGGATTTAAAAGCCCTGTGGATGTGGCACTTGGGGACATGGGTTAATGGTGGCCTTGGCAGTACTGAGCAATGGTTGGACTTGATGGTCTTAGAGAGCTTTTCCAACCTAAACAATTCTGTGATTGTATGACTCTAAACAATGCAGGAATATCAGGGTTTAATAATTTTTTACATGGTATCTAGGAGATACATTCAGAATTCAGATACCGGTGTGACATTGCCACACTGACTCAAGCCCAGTGCCTCGAATGGAAACTGCAACCAGAGGCTGAATCAAGGTTTTTCCCACCATTTGATCAGAGTTAGATGATATATCAGGTAATAGAATTAGCTAATATATTTAAATGTCTCTTTTCAGAGAAGTACTGTACTTTTTCTGTAGAATAACAACAAAGGGAAAAGCCACAGCATGATTAGATTACATGTTCCCCATTAGAAAGGAATGGTCATATTACTCCGGTTGTGTATCAAAAAGAAATACAGTTACTTGTAAAGAAATGACTTACTGGGAGTTGCATGAGAAGAAAACTAGCTTAGATATTCAAACTAAGCACTCTCAGTGATATTAAAAAGAAACAAACAGCATTCTCAGATGACAAAGATAACCAACATAACCTCTATACCACGTGGAGATTTGATCTTACTTTGCTTACAACCATTGCAAGTTCCCTCATCTCACCAGTCATGCCAATAAAAGCACTAAGGGGTTTCAATAATCGTTCCTAAAACAGAAAAACATAACTTCTTGTCAGAGTTCAAATATTTTTACATAGGCAAACTATTAAATACTTTTTAAAAAGCTGATTCATGGTAGTAATATTAACTCTTAAAGCTGTAGAAATATGGATAATAATAAGTATCTTGAAGTAATTTTTGCAGTTAGTCATCTTTTCCTCTGATAGAATCTAATCCTGAATTTACCTTAAAATGAGCAGCTTTCTTATCTAACTTACAATCCTAAACATGCCTTACATGGATTAAGAGGAGTAAAAAATGTAACTGTGAGTCACAGAATTGTCACATTCTCTGTTTTGAAGGTCTCCTCCAGAGTACCAGACACCATGTGAGCTGGATGCACCCTCTGAGAAGCTCTGGTTTATGTCAAAGAGTGATTACTGAAAATTTACCTCAACAACCTAAACTCTGTTGTTGTCTCAGCTGAGGCAAATACCAGAAACATACTAAATTCAAAGCAACCAGAATTTCACCCTCAGAAGTTCTGCAGGCTTCTGAAATTATAAGATATAATTTCTATTTGTTGCCTACTTTCATGTCCAGAAAGTAAACAACCATCAACAAATCAGACTAGCATCGAGTATGATAGTCCCTTCAAGAACAAAATACCCCTCTCAGAAATCTAAGCCCTTTATTAGCACTTAGGAACAAACACCATTTTTTGCAGTATCTTATTTTGTTCCTGGTTATGTAAAACTCATGTTCCTACGACCTGGACAGAAACAGGAACAGAAGCACTTACTGAGGGATCTGGATCACAATTAAGGCTGTTTAAGGCAATTCCATTTGCTGACATGCTGACGGCATCCTGAATCATCCCATGGAAGTCAATTACTTGGCCCTAAAGGAGAAAATAATGCTCTAATAGGCTTTATCCACGATGGTAGCTCTACACTGGACCAAATTTTGTTTGCAGTTACAGCAATGGGTTTCCTTACTGCATTTACAGTCCTACTTATGTCAAAAACAAACCATAACACCTGTGGTAGCAAGGGGGCAGAACACACACCTCAACCACTGAAACAATTTAACTGAAGGGCTTTTTATCACCTCATTCAGGAATGAAAAATTTATCTTTGATTTTAGCTTTTACTCTTGAGTATGCCTCCTATGCAAAGAACTGTTACCCAGAGCATAAAAAGCTGGCTCTTCAGCTGACTATACAGGAACTTTTTATATAAAAACAGACTCAGAAAGGCTAATATTTGATGTTTTTGAAAACCTTTGTGATTTTTTCTACATACATATTTCTATGATGAATCACATACCAGGTTTCCACCAACCTTTCTTGGGTGAGTGCTGTCTCCCCCAGGTTTGCTGATTGCTGAGATGCTTAAGCCAAAGTCAGATTGATCTAGAGTAACTGCATTGTCATTATTCTAAAAAAAAAATAAAAATTTTCAAAAAGATGTGTTGCCAAGTAGAAGAATTGAAGATATTACATCATAGGTCTCATTCCACCTATTCATACATGCCCAGTTGAACTGTACCATTGCATGGAAGTTCCAAGAGTAATCCCATATTTGTCAAACACTACTTATATTTAGTTAGACTTGTTCTGAGTGCTGACAGCAGCCACAGCTCTAGAGCTCAGCAGTCATTTCACGTGCAGAGCAGGAAACTCCATTTTACACACTAATTAACAGTGGAAAGAACAGGCAAGAGTAAGACACAACATGTCAACTCAGAGATGAGGAGTCATTTTAGGATTACATATTCACTTCACAGCAGTTACTGCTGTAAAATCCAAAAGGTAATGTTTTGGGGTTTATTAGTGGTAAGAACATGTCAGAGATCAATTCCTCTTGCTGCAGAAATACAGACAAGTGTTTGGCCCCAAACCTGTTATTCCTGCACCACCCTCTGTAAGGGATAATAATAAAGTACATTTCATAGTAATCCTAAGAAAATGAGACACTCAAAATTGAAAATTACAGGGCCAAATTATTCCCCCAGTCTCAAGCACGTTATGTACTGTGAAGATGCTTACAACTCACACCAGACTTTCTATCTGATGGTTGTCTTGATTTCTGGCACTGAGGGATGAATATGCTGATATTAATGAGAAAACTGATTGCTTTTAGTGTAGGTTGCATTATATAGCTCATCTTCCTCCAATTTTTGCCTGTGACTTGCCCCACAACTCACAGAAAGCATGTTCTCTTGAACTCTTGCACCTCCAATCCTTGAATTACATAGTCAGTAAAGCCCATTAGTTGCACAATTACTAATGGTGTAATTACATTACATATTAATTGACAAATCACATTAATTCAAACTGTAATGCTAGCAAGATAAAACATGTTTAAACCTGTCTGGGGCTCTCCTTGGTAGATGGTTTAGATTCTGTTGTACTCCCAGAAGTTTTTGACACTGCTTGCTGCACTGTCTGTTGTTTGGGCCTTGGTATATTCTGAGAAGAGCTTGATGCTCTAGAATTTAAAAAAGAACAGTTTTCATAACTTCTTTTTTATCATCCAAATACCAAAATATTAAAAGGCAAAGTTTTCAAATAAAGTGATGTTGGGATAACTTTGCTGCCACTGAAGTTATAGCATCAATTTCAATCACAGCAGAGTTCAATTATTACTATTTACGAACACTACACCTTAACCACACTGCAGAAACTCTGTAAATAGTCTGTCTCTCCATTTGGGAAATAAGTGTCTCTTTTCCTCTAACACATACAGAAAAAATGCACCACACAGTCAGCAGCATGGCTTTAGTATTCCTATGGTATCACAACATTATTTTAGCCAGTGTGCATACTGGTTTTATAGGAAAATTTTCTGCCCAGAAGAACACCCCACACATTTCTCTTACCTTCTTGCTTTTCCCTTAGTTCGCAGCTGTTGTTTATTTTCTGCTGTGGCAAAATCAATATTAAAATGGAAAATAATTAAGGATATAAACTTGATTTTTCCACACCCCTCCCCTTAAAAAATATTTTTAAGCACACATTAATGACCTTGGAAATAATGCATAAACAGGAACAGCGTGATTATAAGCACTGCAAGCTTGCAAAAACTTTTTCAAAACAAACTGATATTGGTGAGTAGTTTTGCTTCAAGCTTGTTCCAGTTTAGGCTCTTTCAGTCTTTGGTTTCTCTGCTTATGTTTTAAAGCCAGTCTCATGTTCCCAGTAAAATGGACACTACCAGAAATTAGATTAAGCACAATAATTTAATATATCACACAGAATGCTTATTTAATGCTAATAATTTTTTTCTCATGAATTGGGAAATATGAATTTGCCTTACTCCCCTTCATAGTAATCAAGTTCAACATGACAGAATAAAAATCACATTGCAATTGAGGTTATCAAACTATGTTATTTTTTGCATTTATATAATTTTAAACAATTTCCATGAAAGAAAAGCTTTTTTCACAAAATGTCAAACTTGCAGAGCCCAGATGTGAACTCGTAAAGCTGAGGGTTTGTGTCCTACCAGCATAACCCTGGTTCCAAAACACATCTCCTATCAGTGTTCTCTGTACCATGCTCTTCCACTGAAGATTCTCACACACTTAAAATAAAATAATCCTTCTCAAACAGTTCTTTCCCTGAAAGAGCTTGGAAACACGGAGGCAGTATAGCCCACAGATAAGCCTGTAATCCTGTGGGTATGTCTGCAACACTTCCAACTGGAATCCAGCATGCAAATGATCAAGGTAGTTCTGTTGGATTTGTGAAGAGTGTTCCAAAGAATTTAGTAGGAAGGAGCACCATACTAAGCCTTTTGTTGAGATACAGATATCTGACCTTGGACACAGTTCAGGGTATCTTGCAAACTACATGCAGGAAAGGAGGCTGCTTACAGTCCAGGGAAAAAGGATGATGCCTCCCTGCCAGCACAGTCGCGACTCTGAGCTTGGGTAATGGCAGCGTACTCCAAGTCTGAGCAGCTTTACCAACCAAAAAATGTATACTGAGAGCTTTTAAGTGCCCAAGAGTGGTTTTCTAGGAAGTTTTTCTCATTTAGATCACGGATTGAGCCTTAACTACTGCTCAGTTTGACTAAGATGTGAAAAAATGCTTTGTAATACATTTTCATTCTTGATTCATGACAAATCCCTTTTGTTTCGTCTTGCAAGGCTGTTCCTTTTTGCACTAACACCAATCAATAGGTTCTAGAGGCACACACCTTCTCCATGCAAATAATCACAAAACCATTTAGATTGGAAAAGCCCTCCAAGGTCATTGAGTCCAACCATTCCCCCAGCACTGCCAAGGCTACCACTAACCCATGTCCCCAAGTGCCACATCCATAGACCTTCCAAATCGCTCCAGGGATGGGGACTCCCCCACTGCCCTGGATGTGCCATCCCTGGCACATCCCTGGCAGCTGTGCCAGGGATGGACAACCCTCTCTATGAAGAAATTTTTCCTAACGTCCAATCCAAACCTGTATCCTACAAGCTCGTCATCACTGATTCTTACACAGTTGTTCTTATGGCTTCTCTAAGTTACATTTTGTGCTCAAGTGCAAAACCCTTCAGGCTCTCGGGGTCTCAACAGAATACCCATATTCTGATTTGACTTATTTTGTATCATTCATTTGTACCTCAGACTTACTATTCTCTCTCCATGAGAATAAAGTGAATAAATATATCTATGCCACGATGTTTGTGCTTGGCTCACATTTTCCACTATCAAAGCAGTTTTTTAAAAGACAGGAAAATACCACTTTTTTGTTCCTCTACATAATGAGAGATGGGAGAGCACAAGGGCTCAGAGCTCCATCTCTCAATTCTTATGTCTTCTGTACTAGAACTGTAGATCTGTAACTGTAAGGGTTGGAACATGAAATGCTGACATACACAAAAAGGGCTGTTAGTATAATACATGTTAGGCTTTGGAGACAAAAGGTTCCTTTTTGAAACAGAGTCACATACCAGGGTCCACGATCTTTTTGGTAATTTTAGGATACTTTTGAAATTTTACAAAGTAATAGCTTTCATATTCCATCAAAATTGTCTCAAGATCAACATTGTCACAAACTTCAAAGCCACGTAAACTTAATTTTGTCTCTTGTTCCAAAGCATTTGCAGCATCGACATATCTGGTAATTCAAAAAAGGAAACAAAGAACAAAAAACTGATAGACATTATCTTGCTCTGATTTTTGAGAGAAAAAGCAAACAATGGCATTAGTAGGTATCTTTAACTTGTCCACAACTCTATTTATTATAAAAGTATAAACTCTATTTAAAAAACTTTTGCTGGTTGATCTAAATTATTTTAATTTATACAGGACATTTTCGTTCTAGAAACTGAAACAATTTAGCAAAGTAAACTGCCAAGAGATGTAACAGCAGCTGATCTCTTTCTCACATCAGCCCACAGGCCCAGGATGTCCGTTCATCCAAGAGGGGACAGAAAGACACAGTACAGGAGGTCAGACACACGCAGTTATTTAAAAAACTCACCCTTCCTCCATTAAATAATGCAAAATTAGAATGAGGAGATTTTTCCGACGAGCTTCTGTTCGCATCTCCTCCTGTGAATTAAGACAGAACTCTAGATCAAACGTAATATTCTCTTTATTGCTGTAAACAGCATCTAAATGTAGCCTGTGGAAACAAACAAATTAAGACAACAGCATGTAAGAACTGTAAAACAACTCACTGTTAATAAACACAAGGAAAGTGGTTTTCAACCTAATTTTTCTTACACATTATCAGGGCTACTGGATGGCCAGAAGCCTTTTCCTAGAGAAGAGAAAATTACTTTGAGGTTGAACAAATAACATACTTCCCTTACTATGGTTATGGAGCTCCAGCATGTTCAGGCTGCTGTGAATTCCAGGGCAGGACTCTTGCAGACCTCAATGCACGGTGTCTCCAGTGGCTGTGCAAGAAAACCTCATGCCCCAGCCTGGCTGTGTCCTTCCCTTGAAACTAGAAGCCTGTTCTCTGAGTGCTTGGAGAAGGGGGGGCTGAAGAACAGGTCTGAGATCTATCTGTACTATGAAGACCAACTGTAACACTGTTGGCATCTCCCATTTTGTGGGCCTTGATATATAAACACAGCAAGTGAAACACAGACACTTGTAAAATTGTAGTGGATTGGGGTAACACCAAACGTGCGTGATTTTGGAACAGGAGTGACCAAAACCAGGTCTCAACACGCAGAAATTTCAATGTGGAGTCAGTCCCATGGATTTCTTGGCACAGATAGGACAACCCAAAGTCAATCACAAACAGTTCAGCAACAAAAACAATGCAGCATGAGACATTTCTGTCTTCATTTGGTGAAGCAGCATCTGGGGGAGCACCTGATGCAATATCAAGCAGGGCAGAAGGGGCAGTGGAAACAGAAACCATGCAAGATTCTGGAACAAGGCCTTAGTCCAATGAAACATGCCATCTTTGCTGATTGTCTGCAGAGAAAGCCTGAGATTTTAGGGTCGTAACTGAAGCTGCTACATGGAAAGCTCTAGAAATCAGCATGTTGACTTTGGTCTGCCTCACTGAGACTTGAAGCTGGGACCACAGGGAAAGCAGGTATGGCCAAACCCACATTTAGGCAAATAAATCCTTTCTGTCTTAGGATGCTGGCATTCAGCATTGGATGATCCAGTTGTGGCCCTTTCTCCAACCTGAAACATCCTGTCTATTCTGTGATTCTGTGATTACTTATGAGGACTCAGAATGTGAAAGAGTGGCACTTACTCAATGGATGGGGAAAGATCAGCAATTTCTGCTGCACATACACATTCCTTATTACACTGCCCTGTAATGCTACACAGGCTTCCACTTCAACCCCCTGTTTCCCTCCCTTCTACTCCATTTGAACAGTACCTGCAGCCTCCCCCCAAAAAAGCCCAGACCAGTGTGCTGCCTTCAGGTGACAAACCCACACATCTCCCTCCTCTTCATACTGCAAACAGAGCCCCAGGACCTGTATCAATGACTTCTGCTGCTCTCTGCCTGCGCTTGGCACAGAGACATGCCAAAGAATTACTGCTGACCAAGGCTTATGTTTTGAAATCCCACAAGATGTATGGAAGGAATATGAATACAAAAAGACAATTACCCTATCCTCCCTGGTCTCTTGGAAGAAAACATCATTATAATAAACTGCTGATACTGGAGAATCATTAATTCCTAAAATCAAGGGTACTTTGGGTGGTACAAAACCAATCTACCTCTTTAGCATGCTGTTCCTTTGCCAGATTAGATCTATCTACTCCCCGTGCTCAGTACAGTGGATATCACATGGCATTCTGCGGCTAGTTTAAACACTTGAGATAGCACAGTCAGCTATTGTTTTATTTTAAAATAAAATCTGCCAGCCTGTAAAATGTACTGGATAGAGCAGGGAAAAGGTATCCCAGTACAGTGAGTGTTTCCTGGGATGTTTGCTTCAGTCGTGGGGCCATCTAGTGTCACGACTAAGAAAGGGCTGGGGTTTGCTTTTCACAGTGTTTCCTGCAGTGACAGTGTATTTGCAATTGACATGTTACTAAAAAGATCGTCGATTCTTCATTTCAGTTTCCTAGAAAGAAGAATAAATCTACCTGGGGAAAACTAAATAAACCATACCCCATTTCTAGACTTTAGATAGTTTGATACCATCTTCATAAAATTTTTCAGAGTATGTAAGGAAACTATAATACGGTTTGCATTTCAGTGGTGGTACCAAGATATTTTCTCTGAACCATTTTGGTGAGAAAACTCTATGAATACTTGGTAGATTAGTAACACTTGAATGAAGCAGCCTGCTTCCTGCAAGGTGCTGCAAGAAACGAACCAGCTCTGAGAACTGTCATAAGCAATGAGAAAACACTGACAGCCTGGGATGAAAGGATGTTTTCCTTCTTAATTTTTGAGGTGCTGGTTCTTGCAGAACAGATTTTGAATTGTGGCCCTTTTACCATTTCTTCTGGATGATTTGAATCTTCTGAAACAGGGCTGAAACTGCAAGGAGACTGGAGTCATCACGTACTGAGAATCCCACCATTCTTCGAAATGCAATTGCTCCTGATGGTTACGCTGAGAAAGATTAACTGTTGTGTTCGCCCACACATCAAAGGGCAAGGTCACGGCTACCTCTGAATATTTAAAACACACTATGCAAACATAGTGGCTGCCACAGAAAACAAACACATCAAGTGTTTCGTGTAATAAACATGGATACTCTTGACAAGAGAGGAATTGCCTCTGCCTGATGAACTGACAGGGCTCACGATCCATGCTTGGAACTTCCCTTAAAAAGAATTTGCATTCTGGCATGTCTTGTGCTGCTGCTTGTTCCCCTTTGTTATTTCTGCAATCCCTAAAGCATTTTAGGTTTAGTATAATTAGTGATACAGTGATTGGCAGCATCTCAAATACTCTCTGTAGGGACTTGCTTTGGGTATAGTACAACATTGTGTCTATGTATGAGCCACCTGCTTCAACCTTGACAGAATTATACTCTGGTTGTGCTGACCAAACAGAAGGAAAAGTGAACCTTTACATCCAAAAAGAGCCTCATCTAAAAGTCAGCAAAGAGTTTGGACTGAGAGGTTAATTCTGTCTTTAACTCATGTTAAGAATGCAAACAGCAGATGTTGAGAAGTCAGAGAAGGATCCAAAGAAAACTAACTAAGCTCTTAATCAGTTTACCAACTGACAATGTCATGCATTAGACTGGATCTGAAAAACAGAACAGAAACATCTCTGGTCCAAGTTCTGTGAGGTTGCTATAAAAGAAAGAAAAATCAAATACCTTGCAAAGTGTAACTGTGACCAAATCATGACTGGTGAGTCAGTGGTGCACAGACCATTGCTTTCTTGACAGTCCCCTTCCTGCCTTCTCCATCCCTATTTCACGACATACGCTTTCCAGATGAACCTCTGCCTGTGTCAGTGCCTCTGCCTGTGTCAGCTGGTCCCTTAAAACAGCTCTCTGCCCACCCTGGGCTGCTGTCCCAAACTCCAATTTATCCTCCAGGGACTGACCCCCACTGCAAATATACCCACAAAATATGGCCACAGTACAGGCAGATACCAACACTGCCCAGGGCTTCTGCTGTGCTTAGAGAGGAAATGGTAAATCTTATACAGCATGAAAAAGATAGGAGTGCTTAGAAGTGCAAAGTTACTTACAATTCAGATTAGCTTTATAGCGATTTAGCCTTCCTGTTTAATTAGTATCTAGAATTGCATGTTGTTTATAGCCACTGGTATTTCAATAGATGTTTAAATGTTTAAAGTTTAATAAGCTTCCATTCTTAAAAGAAGAAAAAAATGTATGTAATTAAATTTTCAATTACTATAGGGGATTTGGGGGTCCATGAAATTAATAAAAGCTTAAGGCACTTAAATGTGATCTTGTTTTAAAAACTAAATAGTTGAGCACTTCACTAATTAGCTCCAACACTTACATGCTATTTTATTTATTTCTAGCTTAACAAAAGAGCAGTACATAGTCCTTTTTTTGAGTCATTTAAAATTAAACTCTAATAGAGTTGTGCATCTTTAAGTGCAATTGTTTGTTTAGTCATTTCCACACCTTTTACTAAAAGGCACTTACATTATAAATCAACCAAGTCTCGTGTGTAATTCCATCAAATTAATGGACCTTCTAAAAGATTAATTTAACTCTATAATGTTTCATTATCTTTTGACCTTATATATTGTACATTAATATATTTGTTAGGAGGAAAAAAATAGAGTTACAGTGTAAGTCATGGTCTGGGGAGCTGGGGAATGAGAACTATACTGCTTTAGTGTTGTGTCTGTGCAAATTCAACTAGAGCAGTCAACAGGGTGAGTTCAGAGGGATCTGTGGTCAGTAATTCAGACAAGAGGCAAGTGGATAGCTCTGTCATCACAGAGGGAAATGATTCAATATAACACCCATGCAGTGTCCCTTCCCTCTTTGTTTTTGGGATCCCAGGACACTGCCAAGTATGGGCTTCCTCAAGATCAAGCCGGCACCATGTGCCAGGACAGAGAGGCTTGATGGGTCCAGCTTTCCTCCTCCCTCCACCATCCTGTTATCCCCACAGCTTTCCCTTCCCCATACCCCTTCAGAACTTTGTGGCCTTGCCAGGCATTTTAGAAGGCAGAATGTTCAGTTATTGTCTGACTTGCTGACAGTACTTTTTGAGAAACACAAGCAGAGAAGAGATCTGGTGAGTTTTAAACAATGTATAACTTGGCTGCCATTGAATAGAATTTCCCAGGACAAAGAAAAGGCACTTTGCCCTCGTCTTTCTTCCAAATTACACACGGCCACTGCAAACAATAGAGTTGGCAAAGTTTTTCAAAGATTACAATGAGCTTTCATAATTAAAGACATATAGCAAGGTCACCACAGAATTTATGGCTGTTGTACTAGTAGAATGCACCCAAGACATGTTACCTCTAAAATGAAGAGACATATGACAAGATGAGTTTGATGCACAGAAAACAAAAACCTTCTGATTTCTCCCCTCACTGCAATGTCGTTCATTAATTCATGCTCCAGTTTTAAGAGCCACTCACAAAACACTATTATCTCCCAGTTTTAGCAGGCTAAAGCCAGGTTTTACATGGCCAAGGTGTCACTGATGTGAAGTGATATATATTATGAACACATAAAAATGAATGGACACATACTATGGTGAATTATACACATTAAGAATGATGAATTTACAAATTAATTAATACATAACCAACAATAAAACATTGATCAACAAAGCATTAACCCTCCCGCTCATTTGTAGGAATTTACGAAGTCTTACTGCAGCTCACAGTAATATTGGTTGTCAACAGGTATTTACAAAGCAAACACAGGAAATATTTGAACACTGAAACCAGTGAAATGCCTCACAAGACAAATTCTTTGACTGTAAGACTATACTGGTTAGGTGTGAATAGCTATAGAATTGCAATGAATATATGGGGGTTTTTTTAAACACTTTTCCCCAAAATAGTTAGAAAATAGTAATTTCCATTCTGTAGAACAGATTAATGGGAAAATGCAATACAGGTAAGGGCAAGACTATGGAACTAGAAATCCCAGCAGTTAGTGCTACAAATTATGCATATAGCAGTCTTACTTACAGATACTGCATTGGAGTACTGGAATTCAGAAAGCAGATATTAGGTATTGAAGTTCCCTCCACAGGAGGGAGGGAAAACTTCAGAGCAAGAATCAAAAAGTCCTCTTGGCAGTTTCATTTCAAGTCACTAATCAAAAGAAAGGCTTAAAACCTCTGCTCCTCTGTGGAACACAAACAACTCCCTCTGTTCTGTAGATTGTTATCGTCACATCCATCCTGCTGTGGAGAAACCAGCTTACAAAGTACAACAGCCCAAACCCAGTGGTACAGCTGACAGGGAACAGCACTTGAGCTCCAGGCCCTAATCCCACAGGTGTTTCTGCATTTAGTAGCCAAACCGTCCTTGGCACCAGGGCCACCTAAATACCCAATGGTGAGGTTACAAATCAAATCCCTTTTCTTCCTCTCTTCCTCCTGCACCTTCATGCTGTTTCAATACCAGACCTTAGAGCTCCATTCCCAATGGCTGGAAAACGAATCCACTTCAGGGCTCAGGAAGAGACTGTGCTCAAGAACGCCATTATATATTAACACTTAACAGAGGGCCATCACCAATCTCTGGTCTGTGGGGACCAGTGACAGGACACAAGGGAATGGCCCCAAGCTGTGGCAGGGCAGGGTTAGGTTGGATTTCAGGAACAGGTCCTTCCCCCAGAGGGTGGTGTGCACTGACCAGGCTCCCCAGGGCAGTGGGCACAGCCCCAAGGCTGCCAGAGCTCCAGGAGAGTTTGGACAACGGGACAGGGGCAGGATGGGATTGTTGGGGTGTCTGTGCAGGGCCAGGAGTGGGACTGGATGGTCTTTGTGGGTCCCTTCCAACTCAGGATATTCTCTGATTCTGCAAGAGGTTGACATAACCAAAAGCTCAGTCTCAGTGTTGGAAATAATACAATATTCCTAAAATTTTAATTAATGGTAGCAGTTACCCAAGTTCCTCTTTTTTCCTTACAGACTCATGTTAGTTTGATCTTTAAACTGCCCAAGCTTTGAGTTTCTCTGTACTAGCTGATAAGCTTCAATAAACAAAGCTTGAGGGAGTTGAAGATTGGACATCTGGGATCTTAAATTTATGGTCCTTCAAAGACATGTTGGAGTAACCAGAAGATATAGAGCAGATTAACAAAGACAATACAACCTGAAAGCTGGAGACTCTCTGTCTAAGGGAGAATGATAAAAGAATCAAAGAATGCAGAGCAAATTAGCCCATAAGGGTTAGAATACTAATTATATGAAGAGAATTGTGTAACTCAGAACCAATTAACGTTAATTTGTTTGCAAAATATGTGAAAAGTCTTGAAAAGGACTTATGTGGCTGGAATGATTTGCTCCTTATCTCTGGCCAGAATACAGTAATGCCTGGCTCTGTAATGCTTAAGAAGTCGTGTTGGAGGGTTTAATTTCTTCCCCACGATTTTCGGTGACATCAGGACCCCTCTCAAAACTCTTTTGTGAGGAATCCTGTGCTTTTCACGCTCAGTGGGCAGAGGGATTGGTGCGTGCATGCACAGCACCCAACAGCCCTGTGGGAAAGGCGTTCAGCATCCCTGCAGATTCACACTGGGGTGTAATTTGACCAGCAGATGGAAGCAAAAGAACAGGCTACAAACCCGAGCAAAATCCTGCTGTTTCTGGGCTTCCTGGAGCAAGGACCACGGAACAACAGAATGCTTTGGGTTGGAAGGGATTGTTAAGCATCGCGCAGCTCCAACCCCCTGCGGTGGGCAGGGACACCTTCCACTGGGCCAGGCTGCTCCAAGCGCCGTGAGGCCTGGCCTGCAACACCCCCAGGGATGCGGCTGACGGGGTGCGGGCTGCGCGGCGGGGCAGCACGGCCGTGACTGAAGGACACAGGGGCCGGGGGAGGGAGGAGCGCGGGCTGACCCCTTCTGCTATGCCTGCTGCTCCAGGAGCACGAGAGAGGGGCGGTGAAGGGAGCCCGACCCGTCCCGCCATGGGGCCCGGCCCTGCCCCTCATGGGACCCGGCTCGGCCGCCATGACACCCCCTCCCTCCCCCCCACCCATGCTGCCCTGCGCATGCGCCCCGCCCGTTGCCATGGCAACGCCGACGCGCGGCGATCTGCCTCGCCGGCCCTCACCGCTTCCCGCGCCTGGTAGGTGGATCTCAGCCCCTGGCAGGAGAGCTCCATGGCGGCGGGGAATGCCGCCGGGAATGCCGCCGGGAATGCCCCCGGGAATGCGGAAGAGACCGCACCGGCCCGCGCCCCGCAGAGCCCCGCGGGGTACAGGCCCGCCCTGTCCCCCCGCGCAGCCAATCGGAGAGCCGGAAGGGCAAAGACTGACAGAAGATATAACCAATCAAGAGCGGAGAACGTGCGGGAAGGGCGGGGCTAGCAGCGGCGCTGACCAATGGGCGCTGAGCTCGCCTGAGGGGCGCGGGGTGGGGCGGGCTGTGAGGGCAGTGGGCGGGGAGGGAGCGGCGCGGGCCCAAAACAGGCCGAAACAACCTAAAAACGCGCCAAAACGGGTCAAACCAACACAAAACATGTTAGACCAGCCCAGCCCTGCCCACCTCAGTGTTACATGCGCCGCCCTGACTGACACAGCCGAGGCGTGCCCGAGCAGAACAGGCTCCGCTCGGTCCCTCACGGCGAGGATGCTGGTGGGTGTTAAAATGGAGACCGCCACTGTGAGGGGACGTGGCGCGGCGGGAAGGGCCCTCTTCAGGGCACAATCGACATCCTGGGCCCAGGGTGTCAATTATTGGAGGGGCTCCTTGTGCCTGCTGGATGCTTGTCTGGTTTCAGTCCAGCTGGAGGGGAACTGATGGTCCTGCAAAAGGACAACAAAACTAAAGCTCTGTCTCGAGACCCCTCCCAAAACTCCTCTATAATGAGGAATCCTGTGCTTTCCAGGCATGCAGTGGGAAGAGGGATTGGTATATACACATGCACAGCATCCAACAGCTTTGTGGGAAGGGCTTTTAGCATCCCTATTCCCAAATCCAACAGCTGCTCAGTTCCACCAGCTGTTCTTGGACAGGGTAACCACCACGTTGTCACATCCATGTAATGCAACCTGGTATAAAGTGTTCCAGTCCATTGCAGGGGAGTTGAAACTAGATGATCTTTAAGGTCACTTCCAGCCTGGACCACCTGGGATTCTGTACCATGCTTGCTTAGCATCTCATCCTTAAAAATGTATTTTCCAGACATCCAGACCTTCATCCAAACCCACTCCTTACTGTCATTGTCAATAGCTCAAATGGCCTTATCCTTGTGGTGTCAATCTGTTCCCATTTAGGAATGTTTCCTTCCCCTGCCCTTTTCTTGACTTTAATTATTCCAGTACAGGCATACACAGGCTTTGTGTTCCCTTGAGCTCTCTTCACTAAGTATCTCCAACTGCACATACATCTTACAACCCTTCTCTCTCTGCTTTCAGTATGTCTCAATCTCCAGGATGTCCTAATGAAAAACATGACCTTGGTGTGTTCACAGCTCAGATAGTTGTGGTACAAATGAAACATATTTTCACCCTGTTAAGCATCTAATTATATATATATTTTTAAAAAATTGCTCCCATAAAACATGGAGCTTTTTCAAAGCGAATCAGATCCAAAATCTGACTCAGGTCCCCTGCTACTAGAATTTGTTTTCAATTTTGCCATAAAGTGGTAGTAGAACACGTAACACATTTGTTTTTCTATTATTGGGTGCTTCTTCTTTATCGTCGTGAGAGGGAAGCTCCTATAACTTAAGTTAGGATTCAGGCCATCCCAAATGTGTTTTTTAGATCATTACTATTGGGAGAATAGCCTGGTTTGGGTCTGTGCTCCACTGGAGAGAATTTTCCAACAAAACTGTTAAAGCAGTAGAGGTATCTTTTTATGAGGTTTTCTACTGCCTTGATGGATAAAGAGAGAGACTCTTCAAATCACTGAAACAAAACTTGAGGGTAATTTTCACAAAAACTGTCCATGGAGGCAAATGCTCCCCCACAGTCAGGGAGGCTGGGTTCAAGACTGTGAAATCTAGGCCTATGTTAACAGAAATAATTAAAATAATAAGGAAGCAACTTTATAGCAAAGTTGAAATATTTCCCTGGTGGGCTTATAACCAAAATATAGGTGTATCACCCTGGTATGTTAGGATGGGCGAGCAAAATATGTATTTCATCTTCAATGCTGATGAGAATATATATATTAATAAATTAAGTTTATAATTCGCATTTTTTTATGCTAGACTTTAATATATCCACAAAGTCTGACATCAGTGTAGTTATATATAATTATCTTCATCGTATGCTGTGGTATAGCAGAAGATTATGTCCCACCCAAGCTCTGTTTTGCCAATCAGCTGCACAGAAACTGCAGAAGCAAAGCAGCCACATAAATGATTTCTTTCCAATAAATAGAATCAGAGAACCGCAAATGGTTTGGGTTGGAAGGGACCTTAAAGACCATCCAGTTCCAACCTCCTGCCGTGGGCAGGGACACCTCTCACTAGACCAGGTTGCTCCAATCCCCATTCAGCCTGAGTGTCCAACTGAGTATCCAACTCAGTATCTTTCTTTGTAACAGAAGCCCACGTTTGTGGTCAGCAGCACAATTAAGGGGAGGGGGGAGGGGGGGGTGAGCCTCTGTGCTTTGATAGCTCTAAACCTCACACAAGAGGGTTGTAGGCACTGACCACCACTTAAATATTTTTGCCATCCACTTTTACCATTACATCCAAGTAAAATGTGTTACCTTAATGACTGTGGGACAGGAGAAATTATGGGGAAGCTTAAGGCTGACCTCATAAAGTTCTTTCCTTTAGACACACACACAAAGCAAATCTACGTTCGAGCCAGTGACCCCAAACCCCCAGCTCACCCCAGCCCCACACCTGCTTGCAGTTGCCCCCCACTGTCTATTTGCAGCTGGTTCAGCAGCACAAGAGGAGTTCGATGTGCTACAATATTGATAAGAGTAATTGCTGCAAGGCTGGGAACAGCTGCAGGCTGGTAGTTTGGTTTGTTTGGGTTTTTTTTTTCCAGCTTTATTTTTAACTGTCGGCAGAGTTTGTGGAAGGTCGGGAGGGTTTGTTTGGATGATGAGGTGTCTTTCAGTAGTTAACACAGCTGTGGGAACTGACAGTGCTTGTGTGGACATACCAGTTATAGTGCTAGAAAGATTACTAGAAAAGGTTGAAAACAGATGTTTTGTATTTTTTCCTCTAACAAGCCCCAGTTTAGGGGGTGGGATGCTTAGTATCTATGGGCTCCCTTCTTACTCCAATTAGAGCCTGATTGCCTCGGGGAAGGGCAGGTCTCCTGCTCCTCTGAGTGTTGGTGCTGGTCAGAGTTGTAAGGCTTGCATTGCAGACTCAGAAAGGGCTTATGGGGAGAGCCCATAAAATGACTAGCCTAGGAGATGGAGCAGCAGGTTACAAGAGGAGAAGGAAGAGGGGTAAGAGGTGGTATCGGAAAAGGACGTACACGAAGAAGTATGACAACCTAGAAGAATGTCTGACACCTGAGGTAGGTTTCTTAAAAGTTTGGTGGAAAGAGAAGTGTTGGGAAGGTTGAAATTTTGTTAAGATGGCCTGGTAGTTGGGGGATGTAAGCCTGGAGTTGATGTGTGTGTGAGGAGTTTTGATGTAAGAGCAGGATTCTGAAGAAGTAGAGCAAAAGGGGAGACAATTCTAGTTACTGTAAAAACCGAAGAGAGAGATTTGAGAGAAATTTCAGTATGGAGATAATGGAATGGGAGAAGATATGTCTGTGGCCTATGCTTTTGTGAAGGAGGGACCTAAGAAAAAACTTGAGGAGGACCAAAATACAATGTAGAGACTCTTCAAGAAAAAAATTAGAATAAACTAATATTATCCTATTATGTATCTTATTAACTCTTATCTTATGCATGTGAGGTGTTAAACCATAGTCTGTATTGTCTATATAGTATATCTGTTAATCTCATCTCAGGGATGAGATTAATGAGAAGGCTGAAAGCTGTGATTATGAAGTGAGAGGTGAATGTACGTAAGAAATGCCTGGCTCCGATATGAGGTTGAACATTTGTGTCTTTCCCAGTGCCCTTGAAGGAATACGTGAGGATGTGCTAAAAGGACAAGGCGAAAGCTTTGGTCTGGTTGTGCTTTAATGATCTCAGAGAGCCTAACCTGCAGCTTGCCCATTTAGTCTGGTATTGAATTGTAGGGAAAAATAAGTGTTTGATGAACTTAAGAGTTGGACTTGTGAAGCAGCATGTCTTATTAGGCTGTGAATTCTTGGTTTTGACTAACAAAAGGGGCTTGAAATTAATAAAGTCTTTATATCACAAGGGAAGTGGGTGTCCTAAGACACCTTTGTTCCCAAAATTGCCTGCCAGCATCCTCCCTAGCAGAGCCCAAACCCGTGCCCCATTAGTTTCTGTTGTAGTCACTGCTTTGAATCTGTCAATTGTGCAAAAACAGCTGCCTTTTGATTAATATGGCCAAATATGTCTTGCATTTCAGACCTCTCTTAGTGTCTCTTCATCTTCTCATTTGGATGGGTTTGGCTGCTTGCCTGTTTGTTGGCCAAGATGTTCCTATTTTTTATTGCAATAAATTGGTTGTTTAGTTTAACAGCCCAGTTGCCAATGAAGCTGAATATTGCGACTAGGTAATTATTGTGACTAGATAATGATCTCTGGCTGCATTTGAAAACAATATTCTCAGCTGCACCTCGATGTTTATTTTTCTGTAAATGTCCCAACATTTCCCTTGCAGCAGAAAACCCATTATCCAAATTTTGAAGCTTACTGCTGGTGACATTTTCCCTTCATTTTTTATTAATAAAATGTGCTGCATCATCATTATAGTACAAATTGTGAGAGAGCTCTTGACTGGGTGGATAAACTGAGAAAGCTGTAAAATCATAACCTTTCCATTTAATCCACTTCAATTGCAGTACCGGGTTATTTTTTGTTTATTATTTTTGTGATTTGCTGGTTTTTATTTCTTTTTCCTCCCTCTGATGTGACTAGAATAACTCCTTTGAAGAGCTGAGTGTTAATCCTGGAGGGGACAGAGTGCAGTGCTGGGCTCCTCACTAGGAGAAAGACAAGGAGCTACTGGAGAGGGTCGAGTGGAGGGCACGAAGGTGCTTACGGGTCTCTTCTGATGAGGGCAGACAAACTGCAGGAGCTGGGCCTGTTTAGTCTAGAAAGCTGAGACAGCGTAATTAAGGTATATAAACATCTCCAGGGCGCGTGTCCAAAGGATGGTGCCAGCGACAGGACAAGGAGCAATGGCCATAAACTGCCAGGCGTCTCACCTCCACAGGAGGAAAAACTTGCTTAAGAGCCCCGGAAAACCTGAGGGTAGTCCTGGAGTCTCACTCTCTGGAGACATCCCAAACCCACCTGGGTGCGTCCCTGTGCCACCTGCTCCAGGGGACGCTGCCTTGTGTGTGTGCCTTTCCAGCCCTAACAGTGATCCCACCGGGATCGAATTCCTCACACCCCCATTATCCCGGGGTGTGTGGGGGGGTGGGTGGCTGTGTCCCCCATTATCCCGATGTGTGTGTGTGTCCCCCCTCCCCCGCTTATCCTTGTGTGTGTCCCCCGTCCCCCCCCCGCCCTTGTCCCGGTGTGTGTCCCCCGTCCCCCCCCGCCCTTGTCCCGGTGTGTCGTGTCCCGCCCCCCCCTTATCCCGGGATATGTGT
>JAWWEE010000085.1:70230430-70251841 GCA_035221455.1 Xenops minutus | reverse complement strand
ACTCCCTGATGGATCCAGGGGAGGGTCGGGATCTGCTCCCAGGGAACAGGGACAGGAGGAGGGGAAACGGCCTCAGGTTGCATTGGGAGTGGTAATGGTGTTTAGATTGGATATCAGGGAAAATTTCTTCCTGGAAAGGGTTGTCCAGCCGTTCACAGGCTTCCCAGGGCAGTGGTGGAGTCCCCGTGCCTGGGGGGACTAAAAAGCCATGTGGATGTGGCACCTGGGGAAGTGGGTCAAAGTCAAAACACCGTAGTTCAGTCCTTGATGTCTTCTTCCACAATTAACCCTGCTAACTGAGTAAATGGTATGATTTGCTTTGAGGAGATCTTTTCGACACGTTACCAGAATATGATCAGAAAATGGCAGGAAGGTTTTTGTGACATTTGAAGAATCAGTTTGGTTGGTTACAGAGTTCAAATCTATTGTATGATGTATACACTATACAGTATGATATAATGTGGCTTTTTAAAAACTCCGCCTTGCTGTGCTATCCTTTCAGCAGAGAAACCTGATGTGCCTGTCTCTTTATGTGTGCCTTTGACACGCTGCAGAAATTAAGAAGTATAGTAAGGAAGTAGTTCAAGTGTGTTGGAAGACAGGCCATAATACTAATTAATATGTTTTTTTGGGTGGTTTTTTTTTTTTGTTTTTTTCCCTTTTTTTGTGTGTGGGGGGTTTGTTGTTGTTTGCTTTCCATGAAGTTACTTTGTGTTACAGAATGTGCTTCTGCCTAGGAAGTTAAGGTGGCACTGCATGGGTTGTATTAAGGTTTTGTTACTATTGTTTGAGAGTAGAAATAGGTCTTTGAAATCATTAATGCAGCCAAACTCAATCTACGTCCTGGATGCTTTGTTTCTTTATTTTAAACCAGCTGTACTCTGTTGTTGGGTAAAGGTGCGTGTAGTACCTAAGGTAAGGAGTGTTCAGCTACAATGATGGGAGGTAAATGCTTCACCATGCTCCTTGAAAAGGCCTCTTTGGGGTACTCTTAGCTCACCTGTGCTTATCTCTCTCTCTTTTCTAGAATATGGTATCGAGTTTTCGTGTTTCTGAACTGCAAGTATTGTTGGGATTTGCTGGACGTAACAAAAGCGGACGCAAACATGACCTCCTGATGAGGGCTCTGCACTTACTGAAGAGTGGCTGCAGCCCAGCAGTTCAGATCAAAATCCGAGAACTCTATAGGCGTCGGTACCCAAGGACGATCGAAGGACTTTCAGATTTGTCGGCCATAAAACCTGCGGTTTTCAACTTGGACAGTAGTTCTTCTCCTGTGGAGCCTGACCTGGCTGTGGCTGGCATTCACCCACTCCCTTCTACTTCAGTCACACCTCAGTCTCCTTCTTCGCCTGTCAGTTCTGTGCTCCTCCAAGACACTAAGCCCCACTTTGAGATGCAGCAGCCGTCCCCTCCAATCCCACCTGTTCATCCTGATGTTCAACTGAAAAGCTTACCTTTTTATGATGTGCTTGATGTGCTCATAAAACCCACAAGTCTAGGTAAGTGTTTAACACCTCTGTGGATTGGTTAATTCATGAAATAAGTGTTTCTTCTGACAGTACTGAGTCCAGATTTAAATGTTTTTTTGCAGCTGGAATGAAGTGGAAATGCCTTTCCTTTCTCATCTTTACCTTTGCCCTCTCATCACCACTTGTCCCCAAAAGTGCAAAGCTACACTTCAGTAAATAGCCTTCTCTTTTGTAAATGTCACATTAATTAAAGACCTTTGCCTTTTGAATAATAAATATTAGAGCAGGATAGTTTAGTTGAGAGGTACCTACAATGGTCATCCTAATCCCTGACCAAAAGTTAAAGAGTAATAATTTAAAGAGCATTGTCCAAATGCCTCTAGAGCACTGTCAGGCTTGGGGCACCAACCACCTCTCCAAAAAACCTGTTCTGATGTTTGACCACCTCCTGATAAATAAATGCTTCTTAATACCTAGTCTGAACTTCCACTTCCTGACTGAAAGATTTGGACCTGAAGACTGTCTCTGGTACAAGTGAGAAACAGTTCTGTTGGGGCCAGCAGGAAAAGGATTTCAGAGTCAGTAATTTATAAGTTGCAGGAGCGTGAAGAGAACAAGTTAATTTGTTTATTTTACCCTTATCTCACTGTAACAGTTCTGCAGGCTCTGACATCTGGCACCGAAATAGATACTTTGTGCTGCAGTGTTCAATGTTGAGCTCAGAGCAGTGAAAGTTTCATAGACTAATGGTTCTTGCTGTACTGTAACCTAGCTTACCTTAAATGACAAAAAATGTTCTCTAACTACTTAGTAATGCTGCAAGCTGTTTACAGTCAAACATTTTAGATTTGTAACTGATCACAAAGTCTTTCAGGCTGTGACTTGTATTTCAGTGAGGTATACACTGATCGTTGATCATCCTCCTGTACTTAAAGCAGAAAACTTTGCTAACAAACGTTGTTTACAGTGCCTGTTGTCGCTTCTGTGTGTGTGTCATGACACCCTATGAGAGGAGAGTTTAATATTTACCTGGGTACTGGTGCAGTAGCTATTTAGGTGTTGGACACCTCTGGCTTGTGCTGCCATTACCTTGGCAGAGATCACCTGTCAGTGCCACAGTGTCCTTGAGGAGCAGGTAAATCAGATATGAGGAATAATTGATATGCAAATAATGAGCCTTTCAGGTGTTAGAGGGATATGAACATTGGCTGAGAATCACTCTAATCATGGACTCATGTGCAACTTTGGCATCCTTTATTTAATATTTTTATATTTATATGGATGGCTTATAGTCCCAGTTAGTAGACCTTGGTGACTGGGACATGGAACAAAGATTTTTTTGGATGTTTGAGAATTAAGAATTCAAATAATAGGTAGGTAAGAGAGTTCAGAGTATAGTCCATTTCACTGCAACCCTTTAAAAGGGATAAGTACAGGTATTTTTTGCATTACTATGAGAGTACAAGTGTAGGTGTGAAGTTTTAACCCACAATTAAATAACAGAATATTTCTGTGGTCATTTTTATAAGTATTCAAGTATTACTTTAAAATACCAAGAACACTCTGTGGCGTGAATGTGCACAGTGTAGCTATTTGTAATTGTTTGAAGAACTCGGTGTGTGTTTGCTCCACCTGGGCTCTATTTCATGTTTGTTTTCTTTTTTTGTGTTTTTTTCTGGGCATAGAGGTATTCTCTGCTGAATGTTACTGTACACAGCAGTTCAGCTCTTCCAAATATGCCTGCTTTAGCTGTGCTATTTTTGCATTTGTCCTCCTTTCTGTGTATTTTAAATTGGACATGTCTAATCTATCTTTATTTCAGGTCAAGATTTCTAACTTTCCAAGTTGCAAGAAAATAGAAAATAACATGTGCATACTATGGACCTTTAATACTGAAGTCTTGCTGTTTCCCATCACTGATAGACAAGTTGGATTCTGACATGAAAGTTGTAGATAGTTATGTTTTTTCTGGATGCTACTGATGGGTAATTCCAGACAAAAAGTCTAGCTGGCTTCTCTGGCATTAAGGATTGTGGTCTCTCCCTTCCTCCTCAAAGGTTTAGTTACCTTTAGCTGCTTCTGAATTTTTCAGCTGCCTGTTAATAACTTCTGGTGCACATGCCCTTCCTGTAGTCTATTACAGTGTAGTTGTCAGCATCTCCGTGGTACTCCTTTTGTGAGGTATCCATTGTAAATATTTTGTTGTGTGTTTGTTTGAGCCTTCCTCCCTTGGGAGAAAGGATTATAACACAGTTTAACAAGCTGCTTTAGTACTGAAGTGTAATACGATATTGAGTCATCTGAGTGTAGTTGAATGAATGATTAGTTCCATTGCTTTCCTGTTGACAGTTATATGCAGTTCAGCCACAATTTGAGTATGTTCAATGACTTAAGCCTCATTCCAGAGAAGTTTAATTGCAGATTCTGTTTTAATCAATGATTTTAATCACTGTGGTTCAACGTCTTTTGTGTCTCTCTTTTTCTAGTACAGAGCAGTATTCAGAGGTTCCAAGAGAAGTTTTTTATCTTTGCTTTAACACCTCAACAGGTCAGAGAAATCTGTATTTCCAGGTAAGACATGAGAGTATGGCATAGTCTAGGTAAACTTTTGCAAAATTTCAGGAGAAGGTGTGGGAGTTTTGGTTCATTTTGTGCACTGCATGGTCTGTAAATGCAGAGTGATAATCCTCACTAAAGTTATGCTGAGTTTATCTGTTTTGTTTTCTTCAGGAAATACTGCACGCAGAATTTCTGTGCATTTGGGGTAAATCCTACCCCATTAAAGCATTAACAATTACTAATTTTGAAATAATTGCCACTATTTAGAGAGGTGGAAAGCTGCTCTTCCCTGCATGTTTTCTGTCTGCAGGAATGGAAGTCTCGTTTTATCTTTTGTCCCAGAGTTCATGTTGTCGCAAGACCTATGATATAAGCCAAGATAATTCATAGGTGCTTTTTCCTCTCCAATAGCATCAAACTTTATTGTTGCTATAAACTCTTGATAGAAGATGCTGGTCCTGAAGTCCTGTATAAATTGACAGTAGCTAAAAAGAAGTGTCATTTGTAAGACTTGTTCATAGCTCAATAAAATAAAAATGAGAGTAAAGTTTTGTGATGCTGGGTCAGGTGTGCCAGTTCTTTTTGTGTATGACTGGAATATGAGTCCAGCTGTCTAAATGGATACTTGTCTTTTTTTTCCTCCTTGTCACAGGGACTTCTTGCCCGGAGGCAGGAGAGATTACACAGTCCAAGTTCAGCTAAGGTACCTTTTCCACAGTGTTCTCTTAAAACTTCTTAATTGGCTATTGTAACATAACTGAGTGTTTGGTGGGGACACTTGAAAATGATGATCCACTCTTTTTGCGGGTACAGGTTATGCCTAGCAGAGACAAGCTGCCCTCAAGAGGATAATTATCCTAATAGTTTGTGTATTAAAGTAAATGGGAAGCTGTTTCCATTGCCGGTAAGTTTGTTTGTACCTATTTGTGGGTTCTTGGTGACTTAGGAGGGTTGTGTGTGTTTTTCTGTAATGTGAACTTGCTAAAACAGTCAAGCTTTTTGTCATGACTCAGATTCCTTTAATGTTAGGCATGCGGTTTGTACATCTTATTGCTGTGTGAGATAGCCATTACTTCCATTAATGTTACAGCCAGTGCATGGATTAATTGTGTTTTAGACTCATAGCAAATGTCATCTTATGCACTTGACATAACAAAATATGTTAGAAACAAACCAGTGTCTGCATGGAGAATCCTCCTTAAACTGAGTTTATTTGAGGGTGGTAGTCCTTGCTCTGTGGGCTGTCTGTATTCGTGATAGGCTTAAGTTCCTTCTTGTCACAAGGGAATGGCATCACCTTCTGTGTGCTGCTTGTAGAGCAGAATTCGTTGTGGGGATGAAGAGCAGACACTTTTTCAGGTTTCTAGCTGATACTGGAACAGAACAATGCTGGCAATCACGCTTCACTGGTGCCTGATTTTGCAGTGCACAGGCAGGGTAACCTCAAGGCTTGGATATATGCAGAAAGGGAAATGCATTTTCATTCTTGAAATATCTCTGAAACAGGTTTCTCTGTTAAGAGAACAGAGAGAAGCTCTTACACAACCCACTCAGAAATAGTTCTGGAAGCTATAGAAGGTGAAAAAAGTCATAGTACAGAGGCTTTTTCAGCAGTGGGTTTGCAAAGATGCTGTGTGGAGAGAGAAAGCGTGAAACTTCTTTTTCGGAATGCTTGTAGCCACCTTGGTGTGTCAGATGTGTTGTCCTGTACTCTCCCTCCTCCCATATGCAGCCATGACTTTTTTTTTTTTTTTTGCTTCTACTCAGCTTAAATGAGACTCTTCAGCTTCTCTTCCTCCTACTTCTGTCTTTAGGGTATAAGAGGGGGTTTTTTGTGTGTTTTTTGGTTAGTAATCTGCAAGTGCCACTTACATCCTCTGTGATAACCTTGAAGATTTTCTCCTTTCTTCTGCAGAATGTCTTAATTTCTTTCAGCAACCAACCAAAAAGAATTGAGCCTGATGTTATTTTGTGGACATCCGTGTCTGCTGATTCTCAGTCTTGTTAATGCAGTTTACACCCTGCTGTGCTAGGTTGTGCTCTCCATTTTGTGTGTAAGATATCACAGTCATGGCAGAAACTGTTTGTAATCTTGGATTATTGCTTTGCTTTAGATATAAATCCTGTAGGTTCTTCCTGCATGTCATAAGATGATTCTTTCATCTCTTAAGTAGGTGAGAAAGTGAACAAATCGCTGTTGTCTTGGCAACTTCCTTTCCCCTCCTCCTTCACTATGAGCTGAATGACAAATACAGTCTCAGTCTGAGTGCTTCTGCAGACATTTTTTAGTTGATTTGGTCAATGTCTGCATCCTCTGGTGGTTTCCTTTCTGTTACAGGAAGTGTAAGATAACTTCTTTGCCATAAAGACCACCATTGTTCATCTCAGTAGTGTTGGTGTTAGGTAATTAATCAGTGATGCCAGTCTAGTGCCAGCTTTTGCAGAGTTCATAAATGAGCACTATTCTGTCTTTTCCTGGTATGGCAGTTCTTGCCTCTGCAGGTGTCTCTAAATTATTCTTGGTCAGCTCCTTGACTGCAGTCCTTACCAAAAGCTTCAGAGAAATGCTTGCAGTGTGCCAGTGGTGGTTCAGGTTGTTCCAGCTGATGTTAACATGATCTTTCCTTGTATTCCTACATCTGTGTCCTCCTCTTAGTGTTGGTTCTGAAGTAAAAGGAAAAAATGTAGAACTTTGAATGCTGGTAATGAGGATTTTATACATACTGCACTACAGCAAGGGCTTCTCCTGTTGACTTCTCTTGCAGGCAAGTCAAAAGGTAATTTACTTTTTTTCTCAGGGGACCTCCATGCACCACTACAAGTCTCTTTCAAAGGCCGAAGTAAAATACGCCAGAGCAGGTTGGAAATAACCAGATAGACAAGCAGGCATTTTTTTTCTGTTGATTTCCTGGCTATAGCAGATACCTGCTTTGAATAATATGCTTCTAAGAAGTGTGGAAGACTTACGATCCAAATAATGTTGAAAATTGCTTGCTACTGGAGTTGGCAGCCTCACTAAACAGTCCATGTTGGTTGTGCTCTCAGCTGCTGGAACAGTAGGAAAGAAAGGTTTCAAATTTGATGTAGGAGTGTTAGAGTGAATCTATTCTCAAGAATGAAATCCGTGGAAGAAAACATCAACAAAAGCTTCACTGATACAAATCATGTGCACTGCAGAGTCTGTTTCTAAAAAGAAGAAAAAGATTGGGAAGTGTAAGAGGACTTGCATTCTTCTGAAAGCCAGACATCTTCACTGTAGGTTGGAGGCAGTGGGGTTATTGTGGCTGGTACAGTATGGTTTGAAATACCCTCCTAAATATTGCAGTGATTGTGTATTCATCCACATAAGCTCATGATAAAGTCACTGCACTAGAGAAAGGCTTACTACAGAGAAGCAATAGGGATACGTACTCTCTAAATGGCAGCTGTTCTGTCTGATTGAAGAAATAGCAGATCATTCCATCTTTTAATTGTGGAATTGTCCACAGTCCCCATGAGTCTGCTGCCTCTGTTCTGAGGTAAAGCACAGGTGGTGAAGTTCCTGGTCCCTCATCTGGGGTGAGCACCACTAAAGGCAGTGATTATCCTATGGCATACTGGGCTAGTGAGTGGAAGAGGCTGTTTATATCTTTTTTTTTATTATTACTGTTTTTATTTTCGACTCAGCATCTTTCAATGTAACTCCCTTCCAAGCACTAGATTGTGAATGCGTTTTTCTGGGTGAAGAAACACGTTTTTCCAGCATATTATTTCTGGGACAGTTTATTGTATAAAACAACTCTGTCTTGAGCTAAATGAAATCTGTCAGTCAGTTCTGTGCAAGACAGAGCTGCACTCTCTTACTGGAATCCTCCAGGTACAGGATGAGTTCGAGGTGAGGGACTGCAGGCTATCTGTGAGCTCAGAGCAGATATTCTCAGAGTTCTTGTTGCAGACTGGCTTATTTTCATCGTGACAGATGCAGGGTGAGAGGAATAAGCAGCAGGCTCATTGCATGGTGAGGAAGTTGGAACGAGATGATCTTTAAGGTTCGTTCCAACTCAATCCACTCTGATTCTGTGATCTCTTAAATACAGCTGATAATCCATGCACAGTCCTTCTCCAGAGGCCTTGGCAGAGTGCAGGTGCTAATGGGGCCACATAGAGTGCATGCAAGGCAAAGCAGAAACCAAGGAGATGTGGGGCTCTTGAACAAGATGTTATTGTTAAATAGAATCATTGTTTTCTGTGTGAAACACGGAGTTAACTCTTCATGTCAAGACATGTTTGTCACTAAGGCTGTGTCTTTGTGATGTTCCATTCTCTTCCAGTGGGATAGGGACAAAAAGGATGAAGAATCAATATGATGTTTTACTCTTCCAGTGAACTTGCCTAGACCCAAACTCTGTCCTCTTCCACCTTTTCAGCACTTCTGTAAAACCCCTTTAAAACAAAGAATGTTGTGTAATTGTACTTGACTTTCAGTGTTAGACTGTCAAAGGCTGATATTTCTCAGAATAAATGTTGGATTTGGTCTCTGGCCTAGAGAGCTCTAGGTTTACCTGCTTCCCATTGATCTGTTTAACAAGTCGGTGTCAGCAGGTTTGAGTACAGCAGGGAGACTTGGTAATGCATTAATTATCCTTTTTTCCCACAGGGATATGCTCCACCACCAAAAAATGGAATTGAACAGAAGCGACCTGGCCGTCCCTTGAATATCACATCTCTAGTTAGGCTGTCATCAGCAGTGCCAAATCAGATTTCCATTTCCTGGGCTTCTGAAATTGGAAAGGTAATCTGCATGTTCTGTAGGATGTGGGAAGTTGTCTAAATAACCTCTTGTAGCATTCCTGTCCCCATGCTGCCTGATGTGGCTGGCAAGGCACACACCAGCAAGTGTTTAGTGTTAGGTGGCCAAACTATCAATGCCAAGAAACAAAGGTTGCTCTCAAACTGTGGTAGCTTTCAGTAACATACATAAGGTTCACACACAGATGGAAAGACTTCCTTATGAGATTCCCATTAGAAAGCCTTCCTTTAGGGTTTGCCTAAAATGCATGTCAAAAATAACAAACTCTTTGTACTGTAAATAGTAAATCCCCTTGTGGATTTATTAAGGAAAGAAAGGGAGAGTGCAAGGAATTTCTGACTTCATACTATGTTCAAATAACTGTTGCAGCACACTTTCAACTCTTGGCAAGTAAAGAACTACTTATTCCTTTATCTGCGACTGGATGTATAAATTCTGGATTCCATTATCAAAGTAGTTTGCTCTTTGAGTTTTTCTTCAAAATCAAATTCTGTGGACTAAAGGCACCACATGTTTCAAAGTGAGACTCCAGTATAAGCTTTTGTATTAAAATTTTAAAAATAAATTAGAGAGAAAGCTAGTGTTCAAAAAAAATAAATGAAAGGTAGTGCTGACATCAAAGGGTGGTTTTCTGAAACAGAGATGGAGAGAAAGATCTAAGTCGTTTTTTCCCAATCAAAGGACAAAATCTTAAAATGACTGGGGTGCTGTGTGTGGTCTTGGCTCTCCTGCTGACTCCTGCTTTCTTTCTCCCCTGTATTGCCAAAGCATATTCTCATGGAAGCAGATGACTTGGAATGCTTGGACAATCCTCCCCCTTGCCCTGCGAGGTGAAGCGAGTTCTTTGGTTTAAAGTTGGTGCCAGAACTCGCGTAGCAGTCGTTGCTTTTCATCCTCAAAGTGAGACCCTGGGGGACAGTGTGGGGTGTCAGCAGCTCATGTAGTATTGGCATGGACTGGGCTGATTGTGGACGGCTGGTGAGCAAAGGGGACATAATCCCTTGGAGCTGGGCAGACTTGAGCCTATAGAGTCTCTCTGTAGGTAACGGGGTAATTATTTGAGGGGAGAAAAAAAAATCCGTTTTTAATGGTTTCATGTGCAATTAGATCACTTTATCTGCTCATCTAGGTAAGAGCTGGTTTTGCTGTAGGTGGTAAAGGAGGAGCAGGGGTGTAGGTGTTGTCCGAAATGCCTGTGCAGTACCCAGGCAGTACAGGAGCCATAGGAAGGTGGCTGGCAGAGAGTGGAAGTGAGAGGTCATGGGCTGTGCTCATTATACATATGAAATGTTATTATCCTGCAGCAGCGGGGCTTGCAGACTTTTCATTAATGACCTCAAAGAGGGAGAGAGACTAAACAAAAGAAGCTGGCAAGTGGTGTGAGTTAGGGAGGAGGAGGAGGAAATGCCGGGGAGCGGGGCCAGGCTCAGCAGAGTGAACATGGTGTAATGAGGCTGGGCTTAGAAGTCCAGAACAAGCTAAAGAAAAGGTACTAAGAAACTGGGGCAGCTCTATGCCATCTGAAGGTGTAGTGTTTGCACCATAAAGGCCATTTATCTTCTGTCACATGATCTGTAGAGCTCCCCATTGACACTGGAAAAAGGGGAAGGATTTAGGAGACAAATGTGAGAAGTTCTTAAAGACTGCATGTATGAGATGTGTCATCTAAATGATCTTTCCAAGAAAAGAGCCAAGGTTGTTTCTTGGTTATGGAATTATTTTTGTTATTGAAGTCATAACAGGAGTAAGACACAAGGACTTGATTGGCCAGAGAATTCTGGCAGAGTATTGGACTTCCACAGAATTGAAGTTATCTGTCAGTGCTTTTAATAATGATTAAGCAAAAAGTCATGTTGTGGTTTTTTTTGGTTTTTTTTTTTTTTTTACTGTATGCTACTGGTACTGTAAATTGTAAGCTGTTGTCATAGTGGAAATACTGTCTGAAATCAACACTTAACCTTTAATTGCTCTCTTTGTAGAATTACTCCATGTCTGTGTATCTCGTTCGTCAGCTCACTTCAGCTATGCTTTTGCAGAGGTTAAAAATGAAAGGTATCAGAAACCCCGATCATTCCAGAGCACTAAGTAAGTCTAATTAACTTGCCTGTCTGTACTTTCTGAGGGTGATTGGCGTCTCTTTAAAGCTAGAATGGGTAATACAGAAGGGATTTGCAACAGCTTGAGAAGAAAGTCGGTGCCCAGGGTATCACAGATTCCCTTTGCTGTTGCTGAGGCATCACACCTTTTTTAAGTGAGGGTCCCTGTGCTGCTAGGGAGCACACCTGGAGACTGCATCTGAAATGTCCTTATGGGAATGCCATGAGCATCCCTTGCTGTTCTGGGCTGTAAGGTGCAGGCAGATACCCTAAATACTCTTCACGTATACCTCACTCACAGATAATTGTTTTATCTCTTCACATGTTTGGTTGAGTTTGCTCTACTAACCTTGTGTCTGTTAATGCATCTGCAATCAAACAACATCAGATAGTGTTGTGCAGTTTGCCAGCTGCTTAGAAGTAGTAAAGCTGTTGTTTGATATTGCTGTGATCTAGTTTCCTAGATGCTTAATTTTTTTAGATAGCTGGAAAAAGAGGTATATGTACTGGTGAATCAAGATTAGCATTTGAAATAATGATGTCTGTGTACAACTTGTTAATTTATTTCAATAGTTAAAGAAAAGCTGACTGCAGATCCTGATAGTGAGATTGCCACAACCAGTCTGCGGGTATCTCTGATGTGTCCTGTGAGTATGGCTGGAAATTTCCAGATACTGGTTTATATTTTCATTTGTAGTGCTGAACTAGGATGCTGTACAAAGGCCCTGCTTTGGAAACCTCACTGGTTTTATATTTTATATTAATGAGGTAGTAGTGGGAGAAAGGGGCATCTAAAGCACCTGGCTGTAGCAGCAGTCACCCAGCTGTGGTTTAGAACTTTGAATGCCTCAGCTGTGACCTACTGAGTCAAGTTGCTGCTTGTGTGTGTGTGTGTGTAGTGATGTTTGTAGAAGGAATAATCTTGTACATTGAGGTGTTGAGGCTAATTGGGCAGGCTGACAGAATAATTAAAGGATACAGTAAGAGTAAGTAAAAACCTGCTGTCTCCTCATCTTGGTGGCTTTGCTCATACTACAGTGACTATAGCAAACAAAAAGAGTTGATCACCTTGTAACAAGGTAGTACTGCCTTGGGGTTTTTCTTCCCAGATAGAAATTGGTTATTCTGAGTCTAACAAGTATCTGGAGCTCAGAAAAAACCCTGAATTGTTCAGTTAAAAGAAAATTGTAGAATCAGGTACTTCAGTAGGTAATTTAATAAAAATAAGATCCTAGAAATAGGGTTGTTGCAGGTCCATTAGAAACGTTCCTGACTGCTTTGAGCATGGCTTAAGAATTCCTTTAAAGGCATTGTCCTGTGATGGGATGGATTTATTGGCAGCACCCTTAGCCCAGGGCGCCTCTGTAGTGAGCACAGAGAGCTGTTTCACCCAGTGCCTCTGGAGTCACTGTTAACCATCCAGGCCTGCTTCTGTCTTCTGTTCTGACTTGCCTTAAATGCATCTCCTGCAGCTGGGAAAAATGAGACTGACAATCCCATGCCGAGCTGTGACTTGCACACACCTGCAATGTTTTGATGCTGCTCTTTATCTTCAAATGAATGAAAAGAAGCCTACCTGGATCTGCCCTGTCTGTGACAAAAAGGCAGCTTACGAGAGCCTCATACTAGATGGGTAAGAGACTGGATTTGCAGATTACACAGTTACTTAAAATTTTTCATTAATGCTTGACAGCTACTTTTGTTACTTGAGGTATAGCCATTTCATACTACTTTTTTGTCAAAATGCTTTAGATGGGAAGGAACTGTTACACTCTTAATTTCTTTCCTCAGATAAAAATCTGTGTGAGTTTATCTCCTAACTGCATCATGAGACTCCTGGGCCTTGGTGTATTTCCTATGGAGAAATCCAAATGTGACATCTAGGAATAGGTCTTCCTTTTACATGTCCCTGTCTCTGAAAGGTGTTAACTTCAAAATGTAATGTTTAAGTCATAGAAAATTGTCAGACTTGGTTCAAAGGGTGATCATTTCTGCTTCAGTATGAAAATTGGTGAATTTGCAGTAATGTTGGAGTGAAATATGCATAGTTTGGGATAATCTTATTTTCCAGTATCTGCAAAAGCTGTATTTACAGGCTTTCAGTTAAAAGAAACTAAGGGAGGAGTAGATGCAGAGTGTAAGATTGGGTGGAAAGTCATCATAATTAGCTTTTCTACTTTGTCTCTTTTTCACTTGGAATAAAAATTTCACTTGGAATCAAAAGGGAAAATTTATTTTTCAGGCTCTTCATGGAAATCCTTAATGAATGTTCAGATGTGGATGAGATCAAATTCCAAGAAGATGGCTCCTGGTGCCCCATGAGGCCAAAGAAAGAAGCTGTGAAAGTCTCAAGTCCTCAGTGCACCAAAATAGAAAGTATGTACATCTGGGTAATGGTTGCAAACCAGAGAAAGGTCTTGGAGATTAGTTGTAGCTTGGATAATGTGTATGGATTTGGTGTTTGTTTTGTGGAGGGTTTAGTACGTCTGATGTTCTTGTAATTTAAACTAAAAAAGAAAAGGTTGTGCCTCTAAGAGTGTTTTTTTTTGGGCTTTGTCTTTGCTCTTTATAATAGCAGTTAAGGAAATGAAAAGGTTGCTTTTGTTTTAGATCCTTAAACTGGTAAGTGAAGACAAAAGTTTGTGCTTTAATATTCTCAATGTGACACAGAATAGTCATAAACCAGTTACTGGGCTGTAACATTCTCTGTAATAGCCAGGAAGGTGATCTGCAAAACAGGATCTGAGTTCCTGTTGCAAATAGAAACTGCTGATGTTGTCAGCCTTTAGAGAACAGTGTTTTATTTCCTTCTTCAGGTTCCAGTGTTGTTAGCAAACCCTGTTCTGTGACAGTGGCCAGTGAGGCAAACAAGAAGAAAGTTGACGTTATCGACTTGACAATAGAAAGCTCTTCTGATGAAGAGGAAGATCCTCCTGCCAAAAGGAAGTGCATATTTATGTCTGAGATACACGGGAGCCCAACCAAAGGGTTTGTCAATTTTAAAGTTGTTATTCTGTAATGTGTCAGGTAAACTGATCTGTAGAGAAATGGACTTGGGATCCAGCTCTACACTTCCAGAGGAGAATTCCTAGGCCTCTCCTTGCAGAAGGTTGTATTGATACAGTAACTTTGTACAGACAAAACACTATTAAATAGTTTTAAACCTCAAAAAAAAGTTTTCATGAGAAAGTAGATTATCCCAAGTGAAGGCGTTTTATGCATTCTTGCTAATATGTAATCTGCTCTGGTGCCCAGGGAGCGAGGCTGTGTTGTGTGTTCCATCTCCTGGCTGTCTTGGAAGGGAGGTACTTTGCTGTTTTGAATTGAGACGTTTTTATCCATCTCTGTTTAACTCTGGAATCTTTTGAATGCTGTTGTTGGCTGTGGTTACCAGTCAGTCCTTCACCTTGCTAAGCACAACAAATGACTTCCCAAGTCCTCTGGCAACTGCTCCATCTTTATAGTCAGGCCTAACTTCAGTGCCAGGCTCAACCAGCTTCTTTACTGCTGTGCCACCTTTTCTCTGTCCTGATCTGTACACCTCGGCTCAGGTACCGTTTGCAGCTTCTGTAATGTTCTTGCTCTTGGCCTGTGGGGCACTGGAGACCTGCAGGGAGTGAGGGGTGCTGGTCAGGGTTGCCAGCACTCACTGCTCCAAGCTCAGCTTTCAGTAATGGCTCATCAGTTAGTGTTGCTGCGTGCATGAGGTGTGTCTGTGTCTCTCTGTGTAGTGGCTTATGTCTTGTACTAAAATAATAGTAAATGACCCCAAGCCCCTTCTGTTTCACCAGAAGAACTGAGCAGCTGTTTTGTGTCTCTAGTCCACAAGAAGGTGTGTGTGATCTTAGGTGAGCAGATAATTGGTCATCTTCAACCACTTTCAGCAGCAGTGCTGAAATGCTGTTGCTTTTTGTGAGGACTGCAGAGGAGTCCTTCTGAAAGAGACTGTTTCTTATTTTTATGAAAAAAGATACCTGTAAATACATCTCCTAATGAAGTTTCAGAAGGCACCAAGACTTCCTTCCATGCTCCTATGTTTGAGATGGCTACCTGCAACTGTAATTGCGGGAGGACTAAGTTTTCTTGTTTCTCTGTAATCCATGTATTTTCCTTATTTTTTGGGTATGGCATTTTCATTGTTCAAGTCAAAGCCAGGCTTTTGGGCAGTAGCTTAACTCCTGTAAACAGTGTTGTCTGAATGCTAGTTTTGGCAAAACTGGGCCATGTCTTTGTGTCAGCAGAAGCAATGTAGATGAAGTGTGAGGTGCCTGAGAAGGGAGGGTCTGAAATCTGAGCTTATGAGTCAGAAGTAGCTTAAAGGCAGGAGTCTGGGGAGGAAGACATAGGGACAAATAGTCAAGACTGGAGGGAGTGATGCGGGGGAACTGGGTACAGGTTTCTGTGTGTTTCCACCTGACTTGATGTTTATGAACTATATTATGCATGTGGCTGGTGCCTGAGCACCTGTGGTGTTATCTGTGACAATGTTATGAAGAGGTCTGGCAGCATGAGGGGAGGCAGAAAGGTTGGAGCTGGTTGTGTGCTCCTGGAGAGCTAAACTCAGCTTGGGCTCAGGCTGTGAGTAAAGACGGGCTTATATATTATTGCCACATGTATAATCTGTGCTCCAGGGACTGGATAATGGTCAGTCGTGCCCTTGGCATGGTGGGTTGGCTCTGAGGAGAAATGGAGCTGGGCACTCTTCTCCTGGCTCTGGGCACCTGCACATCCCTCTCTGGGTGCTCACAGACACCCGTTTCTGTCTTTATTAGCAAAGACTCCAGCACTGTACTTTATTTTAATGGCAGGTTGCTCTTGTTTCACAGCTGCTGGTGAGAGCCAGGGTAAGGTCATGTTACTAGTTACTATGAAGACCGTTATGAAAGAGGAATTTAAAGTGGAATGCTGTGTAGTGAGTAGCCACGCTATAGTTGTGTTGTAGCACAGTGACTTGTGATTGAGAGTGCACAGCAGTGCATGGTTTCCTTTCTGCAACTAACGGCCAGGTTGTTTGTAATTTCCCATGCTGTTTGAAACAGGGTTCTCATGTACCAGCCATCCACTGCCAGAGTGCCCAGCGTGACGACAGTCGATGCTGCTGCTATTCCTCCTTCATTAACAGACTACCCAGTACCATTCCATCACCCACCAATATCCAGTATTTCATCAGATATGCCAGGTAGGTGCTGGATGTTTTTCATGTGACTTCTGATAGCATTATTAATTTATGGGTGGGGGTGGTGGGGTAAAAATTGAAGGATTGATTAACTCTGTTGTTCTTTTTCTAATGGAATAAGACTATATGCAGTATTGCTCTGATGTGATGTATAGACAAGCCCAGTACAGGCTGTCTGCCTGGTTTCAGGTTGCATTTTGCAATGTGACAAACGTTGCTTTTGGGGTACAATTGGCACTTGGGCACAGCAGCCAGAAACTGCTCTCGCTATGCTCAGTCAGAGTTTGTGTAAACATCCTGTGGTTACACACTGTAGAAGAGAGGGAGAATAGTTGCTTGTTTAAGTTACTAGAGGTGTGAAGGTGCTGACTCATCCCAGCCCTTGGTATAGATACTCTGCTTGCTGATTGTAGTGGTGCTCTGTCTAGACTGTATGAAAAAGGTTAAGGTGAGCTACAATCTGTGAGCTGACCTCTATTGACTTTCTTTACCTAGACATACCCTAAATGCCTATGATGTATTCTTCAACACTGCTGCTAAATATCAGACAAAAGGTGGGGATACTGATTGTTTTCTATCCTGGCTCCTTGAAAAGAACACTGTATATAGGGACTCTGGGGGTTCTCTTGGCCGGCTGTAACAAACCCAGAGCCCAGGAAGTGGTGACTTGTGGTGACAGGTGTCACTTTGGCCTCCTGTACTTCCCCTCTCCCTGCTCCATTGCCTGTCTCCATTCCTCCCCTGCAACATCTCTGGGTTTTTTCCTCTTCTTTCAGCACCAGTTTGGCAATGAGATGGATATCATTCCCCTTGTTTCTCTGTCCATTTTGGCTCCCTTACTGCTCCCTCCCTCCACTTCTCCCTTGTTAAGAAATTGGTTGTCTTCCCAAATTGGATAGGAGAGTAAGCTGAGAGAATGGAAGTCTAGAACTGTTGTCCATCTGTATCAGCAGAAGTTCTAGAACATGCATGAACAAAAGAAGCTGTCAATTCTGTAAATGCAGCTGAACTTTACATCTCCTTCAAAATTTTTCTCTAATGGAGAAGAGGAGGAGAGATGTCACTGGCCAGAACAGATTTGGAGGTGAGGGGAGAGGGAGGGAGTAAGTTTATCATTTCTTTCTGTTGACATAGCAAACACAAGGCCAATATTTAGAAACAAAACAAAAATGTGCTAATTTCTCATTGATTTCATAATTCTAAACATCTTGTCCTAAGTGCTTACACACTAATGGTGTTTAAGATGGACGCTAGTTGTCACTGCTCTTAGAGGATATACTTTGAACTACTTGTAGTTTCCTCTTCTTCATTCCTTTTATTTGTCTAGACACAAAACGGGGATGATATTAGAAATGTTTCCTTATTGGCTGCCCGTGGGTGGAGGAAGAGACCTGCTGCTTGTTTTTGGACTTGTGCATGTTGTGACTTTACTTCATTCCAGCATCTTTAATGTGATGACACTCTTCATGTCCCAGTTTGGCCAAGTCAGGTACAATATGCAGTGAAACTTGCATTATGAACCAACAGCTCCAAATGGCAACCTCCATCTAAGCAACCACATTGAACCACCCTGCAATATCCAGTGAATAATACATCATTGTCATCTTCATTCTTAAAAAGAGCCACTTTGTACTAGATAACTCGTTTTGCTGCTGCCTGAAGTAGTCATTGAGAGTGGTGTCACAGTGGTATATTCCATTTAGAAGCTGTGTATCAGTTGCAAAATGTGTTCTACAGCCACAAAAAAAAAATTCCTTAAATTTTTTTGTGTGTGAATAAAAGAGAAGCCTGTCAATTTATTATCCTTCTCTTCTTCCTAGGTCTGGATTTTCTTTCGTTAATCCCAGTTGATTCACAGGTATGTTTCTGAATTGCTGTGGGGTTAATTTCCAAATCTGGTTTCTATGATGTTCTGCTCCAATAATTATCAGAGTGCTGTTGGCATCCAAATCATGTTTGCAGTCCCCTTGCTTGGACCTAACCACAGATCAGGAAAATCTGTTTTGATGCATTAAGGAACATTCGATTTAGCCTTACAATGATAAACCTGGGCCTGGAAACTCATTCCTTACTGGTCGTACTTAGCACTAACTTAAATACACCCAGGGTGGGCAGGCCCTGGCACAGGTTGGGCAGAGAAGCTGTGGCTGCCCCTGGATCCCTGGGAGTGTCCAAGACCAGGTTGGGTGGGGCTTGGAGCAACCTGAGATGGTGGAAGGTGTCCCTGCACATGACAGAGGGGTTTGAACAAAATTATCTTTCAGGTCCCTTCCAACCTAAACCATCCTGGGATTCTTTGAAAAACGGGAAGGGGAGGATGATGGGGAAGGGCCTGTGATTGCCATCCCTGCTTACTGATTCTTCAGTTTTCAGAACTCTGGTTCTTACTGTGCACACCTTGACAGGGTTCCACTAGAAACGTGTTTGGTGCTTGTTGTAGGGAAGATGTATCTTCAGAGCATACATTTCCCTTGTGCAGTTAGTCTCTTCACTCTTCATTGTTTGTTTCAAGCAGTACTGTCCTCCTATGTTTTTGGATAGTCTCACCTCAACCTTAACAAGCAGCACGCCTGGCAGCATCATCACCTCAGACAGCCACCAGGAGAGCAGCACGCTCGTTAGCTCCTCGGGCAGGGCCGAGGCCGGGGTGATCACCAGCAGCAGCGGCAGCGCTCCCGACATCATCTCCCTGGACTGACACTCGGGGCAGCACGGGACTCCCGCAGGCATTGCACAGAGCTGCAGCTCCTCCCGCTGGAACTTCAGCGTCATCATCCCGGTGGTCATCCTGCTATTTATTTGAAAGGATTTCCCTTTGGGGTAAATTCATCGATGCTAAGAAGAGAAGTGATAGGTTGGTTGTTTTTTTTCCCCTGTTCATTAAATAGCTGGTGTAGAAAAGGCTCTTGGAGAACATGTGTTTATGCTTTCAGTTTGTTCTGGGGACAATGTCTTTTTCTTGTTGGGTGGATTCCATAAATGTTTTCTAATTTTGTTGTAAAACACAGCAATAATGTAAAAATAAATGATTTTTTTTTTTAATGAATAAAGGCACTTAGTCACTCTAGAACAACAACCTGGACAAAGGTGCAGAAGTGTATGAGCTAGTGAACTTTTAATATTTTCACTGGGGCCTGTAATAAACTTCATTAAGACAATGAAGCTTTGAAATAGCCATGACGTGTTGTATGTCTTGTTCCCTACCCTACTCTTAACCTGGGGATGTATTGAAAGCCTCTGTAAATGGCATTGTTTGGGGGATTTTTTTCTGAATGTCATGTCTTTCTGAAATGCAACAAGATCCTAAGCTGTGACTTCTTCCTCTTTCTGTTCTTTGGGCTGGGAAAGGGACAGACTATCTATGCAAACCCTGCATCATGCAGTCTCTGTGCTGCCGTCAGAACTGGGACACATCCCCACTACCAAAAACTGCCAACTATGCAGTTGAGTGTACAGTTACTTCTGTGGTAGCTGTAAGGAGACGAAATGGGAATATCTTTCTCCAGTGCAGAAGTATTTTCAAGGATTTCTTGCTTATGATTTCTGTCACTTCAGTAACTTCTGTATCCCACATGGGAATGCTGCACTCTCAGACTGGGGGGGAGGCTTGGCTTTTTGGAAGATAGAAGCCATAGCTGCACAATGTCCCAACCTAATTGGAATTAAGTGTTTAGGGCTCAATGATGCTTTGTCCCATATTTCCTGGCCTCCTAATGGTTGCTTTTCTATTTCAAAGGGAACAAGTTCCTCCTCTTTTACTCCTCTGATGCGTGCTGCTTTGTTTGTGTGTGTGCAGTGTCTGCCATACACCTGGGGATAACCTCAGCAGTACTGTATGTGGAAGAGGTGACAGACTAGGAAAACTAAATCACTTCCATATAGCTGGAATAATGGTATTGTCTATGTATGCTGACATAGCAGCTTTTCTAAGTGTTGTGTTTCTGTTCAGTAATTGTATTTGAGATTATTCCTTCCCTAATGACCAGGTTTCACTTTTTTTTTCTTAATTTTATATTCCTTTTTCTTATTACTTTAGTTGGATGTCTGGTGCTTTTTGCTCTCTGTTGCTGTTACAGTATTTGAACAAAGTACATGGATGAGATATATTGAAGCAGAATGTTTTGTAACTCTTGTCTGCCCTGTTACTCCCACCTTTAATGCTGCATTACTGTTCCTTATTGCCTTTTTTGTATGATCTTTCACAGCAATCTTCAGTTCAGATGTTGGTCTTAATAGTGCATCCAATCTTTCTCCTCTTTTCCTTATCTGTTTAATTTTTTGTACCTGTTAAGGATCAGTTTTTAGCATGATTTATTTCCAATAAAACCATGCTTCTTTTGAAGTTTTTCCTGATGGCCTGCAGCATATCAGTGCTTTCTGCATCACCATTGCACGGTGGCTTGACCTTTTAAGTAGAGTGTGGAGAGGGGTTCCAGAATAAAACATTTAAAACTCATCTTGGTTGCTGAAGGTGCTGTTTGTGCTGCCCACAAGACAACAGAGAATTTGTTGGAGTGGCAGGAGTGGATGGATGGAGGGGGCTGCAACTCAACTAGGGCCTGCACCTCTCAAGTGCTGCTAAGCGGGACTCTCTGTTGTAGCTGAGTGAGGTTTTGTTTATCTTTTCCTTCAGCAAATTCCAAAATGGCATTCTTGTCTATCCTCAAATTTTCCACACAAGGAAGATCTTATAGCTTTATTTCCACTGTGGAAGTTTATGGTTCCTACCCCGAGTGGACTGTATCAAATACACCTTCAAGCCAATTGGAGAAGGAAATAAAGGTGATGAGATTAACACAAAGTCGTACCCCCCCCCCCCCCGCACCTGTGACAGCATGTAATGAAAGCTTTCCTGGACTTTCTCCCCCTCACTTTTCCCTTTGCTGCAGCTTTTTCTGCAGTTTCTAGGAGCGAGCTAGGTGCTAAAATTCCACAGACATAAAGGCTTTAGCTTCCTGAAGGCTATCAGGCTGAGATGGCTTCTGGTTCTCATATTCCAGGTCAGATAAACCTGTCTTGAAAAAATTGAGAGCTGTGGAGGCAGGACTTTGCTGCCTAAAGACACCACACCAGCCCCAGGATGTTCTGCACCTGTCCAGCAGGAGTTCAGGCATTTCTGAATCAGAAAATAATGTGTCCAGCAGGACCAGAGTCCATCCCTGTGCTGGCATTGCTGAGGCACCTCCAGCCCTGGGGGCAGCTCTGGGACCCTCAGACAGCAGAGACACCGAGGGGCTGGAGTGAGGGCAGGGAAGGGAACGGGGCTGGGGAAGGGGCTGGAGCAGCAGGAGCGGCTGAGGGAGCTGGGGGGGCTCAGCC
>JAWWEE010000085.1:70214052-70228335 GCA_035221455.1 Xenops minutus | reverse complement strand
TCCTGCCTTCACCTCTGCCTGCACCTCTCCTGTCTGTACCTTTCCTACCTGCACCTCTCCTGCACCTCTGCCTGCACCTCTGCCTGCACCTCTCCTGCCTGCACCTTTCCTACCTGCACCTCTGCCTGCACCTCTGCCTGCACCTCTCCTGCCTGCTGGGGTGCAGGTTTGAGGGTCTCAGCAGTCCCACTGCATCTCTGCCTGGAGCCTGGGGACCAAGGGATGCTCAACAGCCAAAAAAGCTCCCTGGAGAAGACGCCTTTGGTTCTTTCTCATCACCTAAATGGGTGCCAAAGGGCTCCCGAGCATCCCAAGGCTCCCATCCTTCCAGAACGCCCCCTCCCCCCAAAAAAAAACCCACAAGAAGGAGGGAAGCGTGAGGAAAAGCAGTGCTGGATGTTTCCGGCTGGAGTCCTCTGCCGTCCCAAGGGCAGCTCCGGACTCTCCCCCCGAGCGCTGCCAAACGCAGCCGTCAGGAAGCGGCGTGGGGCGGGGGGCGCTCGGGGAGGCCGCCCGGATGCTCTGCCCGAGCCCAAATCCATCCCGTTCCCCTCCCGCCGAGGTCCGGACAGGGTGGGTGTCATCATCAGGAGGCGATGGGGAGCCTTTTTGGCTAAAGGAAAGGCAACCCCCCAAAAAAATAAAACAAAATAAAAGGACTAAATGAGCTTCCCCCTTTCGGACAGGGTGGGTGTCATCATCAGGAGGCGATGGGGAGCCTTTTTGGCTAAAGGAAAGGCAAAACCCCCCCAAAAAATAAAACAAAATAAAAGGACTAAATGAGCGTCCCCCTTCCGGACAGGGTGGGTGTCATCATCAGGAGGCGATGGGGAGCCTTTTTGGCTAAATGAAAGGCAAAACACCCCCCAAAATAAAACAAAATAAAAGGACTAAATGAGCTTCCCCCCCTTACCCCACCCCACCCGACGCTGCCGCCCCAGCGCTCCCATCAGATTAGCGGAGCCAAAATAGCCCGGTTGGCCCAGAGCGGGGAGCGGGGCTGGCACGCGCGGGCTTTGATCCACCCCCGCGCCCGGGAAGGTGCCTGGGACCGGCATCAGACACCCCAGGCAGGAGGAATTTGCCAGGGGAGGGTTTTGTGGCGTGTGCCCAAACCCACGGACAGCCGGCAGCCCCGGGGTGCCCCCCTTTCCCCTCGCCAGGGTGGGGTTCAGCATCCCCCGGGGCGGCTGGGGGGGGGGTGATGGGCACAGCATCCCACCCCGCATCCCACTGGGAGCTGTTGGGAGTCAGAGCTGGGTGTCACCCCCCGAAATCCCCTGCAGCGTGGCCAGAAGGTCCAGGGAGGGGGTTCTTACACTGTGGTGAGACCCCACCTGCAGCTCTGGGGTCCCCAGCATCAGGGTCCCCCAACCTGCTGGAGCAAGTCCAGATGCTCCAGATGCTCTGGAGACAGGCTGGGAGAGCTGGGGGGGTCCAGACTGGAGAAAAGAAGCTCCAGGGAGACTTCAGAGCCCCTTCCAGTGTCTAAAGGGGCTCCAGAAGAATGAGAGAGGGACTTGGGACAAGGGATGGAGGGACAGGACACAGGGAATGGCTTCACATTGATATAGGATAGGGTTAGATGGGATATTGGGAAGGAATTCCTGGCTGTGAGGGTGGGGAGGGGCTGGGATGGAATTCCCAGAGAAGCTGTGGCTGCCCCTGGATCCCTGGGAGTGTCCAAGGCCAGGTTGGATGGGGCTTGGAGCAACCTGAGGTAGTGGAAGGTGTCCCTGCCCATGGCAGGGGATGGAACTGGGTGGTCTTTAACTTCCCTTCCAACCCAAACCATTCTAGGATTCTGTGCTGACAACACTAGACTCATCCACCTGCAGGGCTACAATAGTGAATTGTGAATTCAAATCACCAAAGTACATAAGTACGCACCCTGTGAAAATAGTTTCAGGAAGGTTTTGTGGTTGTGTCTTGGGTTTTGATTGACTTTATTTTTCAACACATCAGCCACTGAATAAGGAAGATTTCTAAAGAAAAACACAACTCAAATTAAATTAATTTCTCAATATGATATTAGTGTCACTAGCATACATGTCTGTGGATTAGGAAGAGAATTTTTATGTCAGGAGGCATGAAACTCCTAGCCACAATTTTTGGGAATGATTTCTTCTAACTTGCTTTTGGAGGTAGGATTGGAAGGTACTGGGTGTTTGGGCTTTTCTGATGCTGTCATCCTGGGACTGTTGTCCCACCTGCAGAGGTAACACTGGTCAGAAGGGCAGAGGATCACATCAGACAACTTGGGCACACTGAGCAACACGAGAATGCTTGACATTTCTGTATTGCATTTTGTGCCTGAGGAATGATCAATACCAGAGTAAGATAAATTACCTCCTTTGTCAATTCCTTGTACGGTCCTGTGGTTTTTATTGTTTATGTGTCTCCAATTCTAAAACATTACCATGCCCAGCCAGAAGATGACAAGATGATGGCTTCAACTTTGTCAGCAGATAACCAGGTATTACTGATATACCTTACAGATGTTCTTTGTATTAAGGCTCAATAATATTTGTTGTTCTGTGCTTTGGTATGAAGGATTACCAGTTTTTAAATCATCCTAGGGGTTTTCAGCTGCTTAAGGGATGTTATTATACTCCGCAGGTTAAAACCACTCTTGCTAAATCAGAAAGATCATGGAGATGAGCAGTTTATTTTTAGCAAGCTGCTACTTGTGTTTTGCATACTCCCTTCAAGTTGTTTAGCCATTTTCCTAGCTGACTCTGGCCTTGAACTGCAATATATAACACAACACCACTCGGAGGTCCCAGCGAAGCCAGTACTGCAGCCAAAAGCATTTGTGCTGTATCAACTCAGTGATTATTAATCGTGCTGAAGGCCCAGGCTAATTAGCAAGCTGCTCAGCTCAGGCCACAGGACAACTCTGCTTGCAGGACCTCAGATGTTGCTGTAACATGGCAGTAGCCACGCAGATGAGATGTACCACACAGTAGATCTATCTCAGGTTTATTAGCATGGGTGAACCCCGGGCACTTATAGTTTGCCCTGTTTTGCCTCCAGCCTCTGCTTCCTTCTCTTTGAAAGCATTTTACCAGGGGCTTGATCCAACTATAGGTTTGCATTTGAGTTATCCTCTCAGGGCCAGCAGGCAGAAAGCATCCCTTATAGAACCATAAAATAGTTGCAGTTGGAAGGGATCTTAAATCTTGTCTAGTCCCAACCCTCCTGCCATGGGCAGGGACACCTTCCACTAGCCCAGGTTGCTCCAAGCCCCGTCCAACCTGCCCTTGGACATTCCCAGGGATCCAGGGGCAGCCACAGCTTCTCTGCCCAACCTGTGCCAGCCCCTGCCCACCCTCACACCCACCAATTCCTTCCCAATATTCCATCCAGCCCTGCCCTCTGGCACTGGGAAGCCATTCCCTGTGTCCTGTCACACCAGATCCCTGTCCAAAGAGTTGGAGCAACCTGGGCTAGTGGAAGGTGTCCCTGCCCATGGCAGGGGCTGGAATGAGATGAATTTTAAGGTCCCTTCCAATGCAAACCACTCTATGATTAGACAAGAGCTTTGTCTTCTTCACAGCAAAATTAAGTGAGCTAGAATTTAATCCCAGCATTCCTCCATCACGTTCCTGTTCATCTCAACCACACATTCTCTGAATTTAAAATAAATACGATGTAATTTCCCACACATCAGCACCCTGCATATAAAGACATAACCCAAATTTCACGTGTGGTAACCCAAGGCTTTTTGTTGCTTGATTTCTTTTTGTAATACTCTACTGAACAGTGCCAGATTACTAATTATAACACAGAAACTTAATCTAAATCCATTTTAGGCAGTTTTACTCATCTCTGCACTATGGGTTGTGTGTTTTTGACAGCCTCTGCTATTCTGGGATTAGGTTTTTTATCCATAGCAGCTTCATCATCAGGGAGCCCCTCACAGAGAAGTTCCAAGTTCCTGTCAGAATGTATTCACATGTGAGACACACAAATATTTATTCTAGTGACACACAGAGTATGTTAGTCCAGGTAACAGATCATTCAGATTTGCTGCCTTCTACTTTTGTTCCACCTTTTTCACTTTGTTCTTACTTCTTGTTTCCAATCCCTATGGAAAGTATGGATCTACTTTAGAAGAAAGATGGTTTCTTAAGAGTTAACCTGCCAAACTAAAAGAAGTCCCCCCTTACACCCTTGCAATCAAATCAAGACAAAATGGGGTTTAACTTAAAGACAAGATCCAGAACTAGCTGGCAAAACATCCTTAACAACTTCTTTCCATGTGGGATAGTGGCTGATTTGCTGAATTTTCCACTTGCTGGATCAAAACACCTAAAGATGTTTATTTTTATTCATCCAGTTTGAACTTGAGGAATATCTATTTCTCCTGCAAATTTCCACTTAGCTATTTTAAAAAAAAGCAAAAAACCCCAACAAAACAACTCTGCAAAGTTTCACATTTAAGCAAAGACTAAAAATAGCAGGAGGTGGTTAATTTGAATACAGCAATAATTGTTGGAAGTTTGGGGAGGCAAAGGACTGCTTTTTGTTTGTTTAGGTTTTTGAGGTTTTTTACTATAAAACTTTGACTTCAACATGCATTTTTCCAGGTTGGATGTGGCTTGGAGCAACCTTGTGTAGTGGAAGGTGATTTAAAGGCCAAAAAAGCCTTTAAAAGTCAAATCAGTCTATTCTATGATTTTTAGGCTTTTACAGGGAACTAGACCCTGTAAGCACTGCTGCTGTCAAGAATTCTCTTACTCCACCCTGTGATCTGTGTTTTTTGAAGCCTTGCTAAAATACCATACAAAATAAATCCTGGAAGTATCCTATCAGCTAAGTGAGTTAAGGCATGTTGATTTATTTTAAGGCTTCAGAAGACCAGCAAATACACTGAGCTTTCACACAGGTATCAAGAATTCAGTTAACAGCAAAACGTGTGTATTTCTAATAGGAAGTTGTCTCCATCACTTGTGAGATGCAATTCAAGGTTTATAAAATGCACATAAATGCTCACTGGGATCAAAAGGCTGGATTTGGGCCATAATGTTGAGTGTGTGTAATGCAGGTCAATAAAAGCATTTATGTTCTGAGGTTGTGAGAGTGAATCTCCTCTCTCTGCTGTTACAGGGCAGGTTGTCAGAGAAGGCTCTCACAGCACACCTGCACACCTTTCTCAGTGTCATGCTTTGACATCCAAATGTATAAATATTTTTGTTGTAAGAGTTACAACCTCCTGTCCCTAACTATGAAAGCTGTTTTGCATTAGCACAGACTGAGTGTGCACTGGTATGCACCACTGGCATCCTCAGAGTGTCACTGTGGTATCTGAACAGGGATCTGCAGCCTTTCCACCTGTGCTGTCATACTCACTCACCACCCCAGAGAGTTTTCATCAGATCTCCCTCTTCCTCTGAATGCTCAGATGAATCTTTGATGCAAAAACATCACTTTTTTTCCATACAGCGGGACTGTTTTTAACAAAGGCTGAAATAAAAGCTTCAGAAATAGATCTCTAAAGTGCTAAGTAGGATTTGCAGGATGATCACTTTGTAAGGAGTATTAACTGAATTCTTAGTGAACTTTCTCTGGCAATTAAAAGAGAGGTGGCTCATTCCTACCAGACAGATAAACCTGACCTGACTTCAGAATGGCTGAAATTCATGGAATCCAAGAGTCAGAATTAAATCCTGGCTGAGACTCCTTTGTTTCAGTAACTAGATAAAGCTGTAGACAATTTTAGTTGTAAAACAAGCCAGTACGAGACAATCACATTTGAACAAAGGGAAACAGGTCTACAGCCTCGTGAAAAGGTCTGTCTTGTCCCTGTTTGCTGAAAGAAAATTAGTGTCTGAAGCAGCCCAATTTTGACAATTTCTTACTTTAATAGCTGAACCAGAGAAGACTTCTGGTTGACTTTGCTTTTTTTATTTTACAATTCTCAGCTACAATATAGGAAATACTATTTGTCTTTCTATCAAACTATCCTTCCAGAAATAGCCAGCACGTTATGATATAATTACTGGTAGAAAAGCAGGAACTTACATCTTCAGATCAGAAAAGAGCAAATTAAATGCCTTATGAGTCAGGGATAGCAGAAAGGCCATGTTTCTTGTGTGAGTGACACAAGCAGCAAAGGGAGGCACAGAAAGCCAATGTTCTGTTTTTAAAGACCCACAGCTTTTCTTCACAGTTTGCCCCAGGCAAGTGTCTGACATTTGGAGTTTGAATGACACTGAGAAACTGGCTTGAGGTTACACATTTTGTCAGTGAGAAAGTGTCCCCGGAGGATGATCTGCTTTGTGATTTCTGTCCTCTCTCCCAGTTGCTTTCACTCTCCAGTTGGTTGGTCTGAAATAAAAGCCCCAAGAGAAGGAGTGTGGAGGAGTGTGGGTGAACGAATGACTCCTTCAGGCTGCAGAGATCTGAACTGCCACGAATACGTGCAATTGTCTCCAAAACAGGATTTCAACCACAGCAAAGTTTTAAAGTTTTCTTTACCATAGTATCACCCACTGGCCCAGTTTCACCTTCTCCACACATGGGAGTGATGACAGTGACATTTTCCACAACACACTGGCAAAGCTCCTCCAGCTCCAGCTGCAATCCCAGCAAAGCATCGTCCCATTTTGTTCATCATCAGTAGTGGCTTGACATGTTGTGCAATACTAAATCCCAGAAGAGTCTGTCTGTACACAAACTCCTTGGTAAAATACAAGCACAATTAAAACTTCCATTATATATGGGCAAAGATATCTAATCTACTTGATAGAATGGTGACTGGCAAATCCAAATTAGGAATTTGGTGGTATTTTGATGGTATCAAAACCATCATTCTCAGTTGCACGTATTGCTCTGAGCCATTCCTTTTCTAATGGAAGGAGGAGAGAAACAGGCAGCTCCAAGCTCCAGGATTTTACTAAGGATTGGCTTTATGTCCTCAGTTACTCTACATTCAACCCACAATTTGGATATGAAGTGGATATAATCCTCTGAAACACAGGAAATGCCATAGACTAAGAGAAGAAATTGACATGTCCAAGAGGGCAATGAAGTTAACAAGAAAACCCAAACCATCCCCACAGAGTTTCATGAAGGCCAAGCTGATGTGTGAGACTTTGTAATGCATAGAAATTGCCCTGTAAGAGAAGAAAATAATTAAATAATGTTTCATAATTTGCTGATTTTAAAAGTTGCATTGGTCAGGCAACTATACCTGCTCTATTACAGTGCCAATACTTAATTTACTTGAAGAGAAAGCCACAAGAAGACTGCAATTTCTAGAGCTCTTAGGATCCAAAATTCTGCTTTACTGTAATTGATCCTTATTCAAAATCAACACCTTAAGACAGTAGTCACAGCAAAGTATCAGTGTAGGACACTTGTAGAGAAATGCTCCAAATCCCTTTAAAGCTTGTTAAATTTGCAGTTGCTGACACCAAAGGCAGAGGTGATAGTAACAAGACACAACCCATCACAATGGCTTTCTGTAAGAAATCCACTAAAAGTGAAGGTGACTACAAGGAAGCTTCCTAAAACCATCTTTCTCCATAGTGAGAAGCAGGACAAATGGTCATTAGGTCTCCCCTAAAAGCCTGATTCCCATATTGCCCAGATTATTGCACTCTGAAGACTGTGAGTTTCTGTTCTGTAGTGCACAGCTTGAATCACATGTCAGCTTAAGAAGAGGTCTGGCAAAATGTAAGGCTTCAAGCAAACCCTTTTTCTGTCTCCAAATTGTAAAGAAAAATGACAGGAAGAAAAGAAAGATACAAACAAAATTTTACTTAGACACAATTATTATCCATTTTTCTTGTTCTTTCTGTGTGTCTCTGAATCAGGTTTCTCCATGTCTGGCTCAAGCGCATTGAGGAGCCTGACCAGGCTGATTTGATCTGGTCTAGGATGACATTCATCTGGAAGTGGGAAGAAAAAACTAAGAAAATCAGATATTATTTCCTTTTAAATATACAAATATTGATGTGAAGTTTTAAACTTTTACTGTTATTGAACTCACAATCTAAAGAAGAAATTAAGTTGTTCATGCTTTTAAGCTTAGTATTAGAAATATCTGTCCACATTTTTGGCATGTAAGTACAAAGAGCCGAGGCATGACTTAAAATACAGCTCTTATTTCATATCACAAAATGTCAACTATCACAAAAATGAAGAACCCACCTGTGGAGACAGAACAACTCACCCCTTCCAAATATTTCTGGTTTTTAGAAAAACCTTCTCCTTTTGTAACCAACACACCAGCTCCAGAAACTGGCCACTTAAACCTCTTTAAAGACTTTAATTAGCAAGGTGCCAAATATTTAGAGCCCCTCTCACAAATTATACTACTTAAAGAAATGGTTCTTATTTCCATAATTATCCTATTTCTTGCTAACAGTTAATTCCCTTCCTTCATTTGTGAAAGAGAAAGAAAAAAAAAAGACCAACCAGAAACCTTGACCTCTAGAAGTGCTGGTAATTATCTACTAAGCACAGGACACCTTAGCAAAGGCAGGTGAGATGTTACTAATCTCAGCCTGTCTCGGTCTGTAATGAGTCACCTCTAGGTCACAGGAGTGGCTATTCTTGCAAATCCCTTTAATGCAGGAAGTGCTTCACAGGGAAAAGGATAGAATGGGGAGAAATAATCATAGGAAATAGTAAACAATCAAACAGAAAAATCATATATTATATCAATAATATATGTATTATACTTGTATGTGTTATTATACTTGTCCAAGTAAAGAAAAATGTATCTCAAGAAACACCTAAATAGATTCCTAGTCTCCACTGGAGTTGCAGATATCACAGAAATAAAATTAACCCTTTATTTCTATTGCTACACCAAGAAAAGCTTCCAACACAGCCTGGGTGCTAATAAGCACATCTGAACACAGGGAACCTGTCTTCTCACAAGGGTAAGGTATTAATTAACCAACCAACCAACCAACCAACAAAATCCAACAAAACAAAAAGAACAGATATACTGCCAATATATGTATTACTACATATTCTCATACTAACTTCAGATTCAACCTTTTCATTATATATTTTCACAAAAATTGGTTCTCATTTGAAAAAAGGAACACTGCTATTAAAATAGCCAAGTTCTTTCTAGACATGAGAAATACCTAAGCAGCAGCCTGGCCTCCTCATTCCAAAATGTGTTATTTCCCCACCCTCCCCTGTAGTTTCTTGCCTATTTCAAACTCTGTTCAAAACAACCAACCCACCCCCCCTTCTTTTGCTGCTAAAGAAAATTTAGTACAAACAAGACAATTTTTAGTGTCTGCTTATGCTCTCATCAGTGATTCACCTCATATGAAGGCACTTCATTTGTAAATTTGATCCATTAGGTTATTCTTCAGCTTAATAAGGAAATAATGATATATTTTTTTCTAGAACATTCTAGGGTGTCCTAGCATCCAAAGTCTTGCTCACAGCAACATTTACATACTTGTTCTGAAACCTTGAGGTATTTCTTTATTCTCTTGGTTTTCCATTTAGAGAAAAAAAGATCCATATCTTTCTTTTCTACTTCTGTAATTTTCCCATTTTTAGATGGCGCTCTACTAAAAAAGAATAAAATTAAATGAATAGTCTTAATGAGAATTAAGTATAATGCTAGAAGTGTGGTATATACAGTTATTTCATAGTGAAAATAAAAAGTGTTGAGAAGTATACCTACTTGCTCTTTGTTTTTGCTAGTTGTACACTTTCTTATTAGTACAAGTGAAATTCACTTCTGGTAAATATTTAACCTGCACAGACACCACATTTTGAACTGAAATCCGTGGTTTTCCCATTGTCGCCATGTTTCCAATACATTTATACACCAGGCCACACTATTGTTTTCTTTTGGGACACAGGAGTGGAGATGACCACAGGAGTTTATTTCTTGCTCATATTTCAAGCCTCCTACAGGTGTCCATTTGCACTAATTCTAAATGTAAAAGCCATATACATGTTACTCCAACAGGCCTGGATGTTCTCTTGTGATAAATAGTGATGTTTTACCTGACCTTCTGGCAGGAACCTCAGGATTATGTATTCATAATTGCTATCCATTTCCAACCATTTTGTTTACCACTTCATTTACACAAATGCCAAAACAGACCTTGCTTCTCTATAAGAGAGAAAGGCATTGGCATCACAACTTTTTTTCATCATAAATACAACTGAAAATATAAAGTCAGATTACAGATCACCAGTGACTTTAAGTGTTTTTCATCAAAGAGATGTTACAGAATTTCTCCTCTGCTGTGATGGGCAGCAAACAGATCAAAGATACCTTGCTATAAAATGCTTGCTGCAGGGGGTTAAGGTTGTCTGTGTCCTCCAGCAAGCAAGAATAAATGAGGTTAATGCAGTATTTGCAGAAGCAAGAAATATCACCCCATTATTGCAAGCAGAACCTCGCTTTTGCCCAAACTCTCAAGTTTCATGGCCAGTACAGGCAGAAAATTACCTTGCTCCTTTTAATTTGTGCATTACATTGTTTGGGTAGGCCCTGCTGCAGTGATGTTTACCCCTGGGTACCAGTACTGCCTCCAGACTAGACCCCTTACTTCTTTTGAAGATGTTAAAATTGTTATTGTAATGATCCATTACATGCTTCACCTCAAAAATAAATATTCTGAAAACCAAAGAAACATGAAAAGACTTATGGAAGCTGACAGGGGTAACTAGAATATCCATTTCAGTAAACAATAATATTAATACAATAAAAGAATACAAAGATGGATGGATGGATAGAGAGAGAGAGAGAGAGAGAGAGAGAGAGAGAGAGAGAGAGAGAGGTTTGATAGCATTAATTATCAAGAAATGAAAGAAAGTACAAGCATCCCCTAGAATAAAAAGAGATGCAAACCAGATGAAATGTTACCAGAAGCTCAATGATTTAAAATAATAGAATCACAGAATCATGGAATGGTTTGGGTTGGAAAGGACCTTAAAGCTTGTCTCATTCCACCCCCTGCCATGGGCAGGGACACCTTCCACTATCCCAGGTTGCTCCAAGCCCCGTCCAACCTGGCCTTGGACACTTGCATTGCCAGCACTGCTTCCAAGAAAAGCACTGGCCAACACACAGAATCCAGACATTCCAGGGTTGGCCTTTCAGAGCCCTTTTCCACATGGAATCCTGGTGGAATTCCCAGGTTCTTGTAACATACTTTGATTTTTTTTGTCAGTCAAGTGTAGGAATGGACACACGTCTTCCAGAAATGATGATCACATCCAAGAACCAATAACCACATGGTGTGGATGTATAGATATTTTTGGAAGACGGAAACACCAACAAATCCTTTCTTTTCCATGACATTGCACCATCTAGCAATGTCCTGGAGTAGCAGGGAGCTGCCAGGAGACCAAAGTCTTCCCAATTGAGTTCTGGTGGGAATTCAGGGTTGAAAATAAACCCCAAAATTTGGGACAGAGCCACGCAATCATCTTTGCAGCACCGTATCGTGCCGCCGACGTCCCCGAACATCCTGTCGTTAGCAGAGTCCCTCTGGGCTCTGTTTGAAGCCCTTTTTTATTTGCCATACAAACGAGCCAGACCTCCACTTCCAGAGGGTTCATTTGCATTTTTATGGAGCAGGAGCCACTCTGTATGCCAGTGGGCCCCCTTGGAACGGTGCTCTGGTTCCTTTCTGAAAGGCATTTAACATAATGAAGGGTGGATTGCTGAATATTAAGGTGCCGAGTTTAGGGAAGGAAATGTCAGGGAGTGAGTTTCATCTGGCTGCATTCAAAACAGCAAATAGTGTTCCATCCTGCTCCTTACCAAACCAAATACAAGCAGCTTCCCTTCCAAACGTGCAGCCAGGTTTCCAAAGTTCAGCTTGTGAAGTTCTGGGGGTCTCTCTGAGCAAGAGCTTGATGGCACCACAGACCTGTTTTATGGCTAAAATGTGGTGGCATTTAGAGAGGACCCAGAAATGAGCAGAAGGATGGGCGTGTGGCAGCCTGTGGGCTCAGCATGTTTGCAGGTGAGTGTCCCACAGCCCTTGTGCCCTCAAGAAAGGTCACCTGGACATCTTCAATGTTGTCCCAGACCACTGGAGAAAGCAAGTCTGTGACCTCCAAGGATGTGTCTTTCAAGCACAACCTCCTATATATATATCCATATAGCACATGGTAATGTGCTGCACTATTTCACCAAACTAATTGACTACAAACCCAGAGATTAGTGCAGAGGTTTTACATTTCAAGTGTCGCTGCCCCTCAAGCTTTTGATCTTTTTAAACAAAAAGTAGTTACTAAAGACTCTGAGAGGTGAAAAAAAAAAAAAGCAGTGCCTGTCAAATTCCCTCAAATTTCTATAATATTGGGGGGAGGGGGGGTAATTAAGGATTAATAATTAGTATTCTGGGCAACATGAGGCAGTGCCTGAGTGGGTTGGCATGTAATGATGGTTTCCTGGTGCTCAAATCCAACTGAGATGATAGGCTGAAAGAAGAAGAAACCAAAGGACTCTCTTTTTAGCTGGAAAATGCCTTTTCAAAGTGGAGGAAATCATCCCAAAATGGAACAGAGCAGATTCCCAGGATCCCAGTAGTGAGCAGCTCAGTCTGGCACCAGTAACTGGTGCTGGCTGTGGTGGCTCCAGCATGGGAAAGGTCCAGGTCCCTCCTCAGCCTCCTCAGAAAGATGAAAGGCAAGAGTTGAGTCACCAACACCATCATTTCACCCGCTGAGAGGTGCTGAGTGAGGATTTCCCTGGAATCAAAGGGAGTTTCCCCAGGTCTACACCCTTCCTGGTGCCTGTTTGGTGTTAAATACCCTGTGGCCAGTGCAGTAGGAACATTGACAGGTTTGTAGTTAAGTTACTGCCGTGCCTACAAAGTGATCCAATAGAATTTATTACAAGTGTTTAATCAGTCAATGATTAAATGCAGCTAAATCCTTCAAACATCAAACCATTGATCAGGTCTGAGGCTGAGTTTGGGGAGGGGGGATCCCCAACGAGGGTCTTCCTCACCCTCTGCACTCTTAACCTTTTGTATCCCTGGTCTTCATTCAAATCATTCTAAATTGATTCTGATCTGATTTTCCTTTGTATGTTTGTCTATGCAGTAACAGGGTGAGCCTTGAAATCGAACTTTATTAAATTTAAATTAAACCTGCTCCCGCTGAAGCCTTTGCTGATGATTCTTTCAGCAGCCAAACCACTCACGTGTGACCCCCTTGTACTTCCCAGGTTCAACACCACGAACAAGACACTGCATTTCACACCTGGAAACCCCAACTCTGACCACGAGATTGCTGGAGATGAAGTTTTCCTTGGATAACAGGCACTGGGAAGAACTGAGATGGATCAGCAAAGAGCAGGGGAGAGCCTGAGCCGGGTGGTGTTCGCAGCTCTGGACTGGCACAAAGCACAGTGGAGTGGCACAGCCCACTGGCAGAACCAGGTAACAGGTACATCCCTCCCTTAGCCCTGGCATTGCCGTGGCACGGAGCAAACAGAGGGCTGGGAGGGCATTTCCCCCCTGGGAAAAGGCACTGCCAGCCAAAGATTCCACAGACAGAACAGTCTCAGTGCTTGGTCCCTAAACCTTGGCTGCACAAAGAGCTTCGGAGGTGCAGACCAGCCTGACGCAGACAATAGGGATTTAGGAACAGCAGGGATCAGTTCCCTCCCGCCTGAACCTGCCAAAAATGCCCCAGGAAACAGACTGTAAGAACTAAGTAAGTCATCAGTCTTTTTAATTAGCACTGCAGATTGTTGGGAGCAGGGTTAAGCTGGGCAGCTCTTGCTTCAAGTCGGTGCTAAAGAGGCACGAGTGGCTCGGTGGGAGAGGCTCGTTCCTTACAGCGGGATGGGAGGATGGGGGTGAACAGCTCCCAAGTGTCTTCTGCTGCTGTTCCTCTTGGAACAAAAGAAAAAGCAAATTCTGAGCTCCTAAAATCTCCAGGAAGTGTTTGCAGAGGTTTCCTTGCTGTTCTTGCTTGGGTTTGGGTTTGGGTTGTATTTGTTTAATTAAACAGTTTAGGTTGTTACCCAAGGGAAGGTGGGATGAGACCAGGAGGACCAGTTTGGGTTGTTGCCCAAGGGAAGGTGGGATGAGACCAGGAGGACCAGCAGCTCTGTTCCTCAATGGGTCAAGGCCATGCAGGCACCAGCCCCATAGTCAGCCCTAAAACTCACCCAGCCCCTCATAAAATATGGGGCACTTTGTACAAAGACCCCACATAAGGAATACTTTGGGTGGGTTTCCTAATAAGGAATACTTTGGGTGGGTTTCCTAATAAGGAATACTTTGGGTGGGTTTCCTAATAAGGAATACTTTGGGTGGG
>JAWWEE010000085.1:70199430-70213952 GCA_035221455.1 Xenops minutus | reverse complement strand
AGCCTTGGGGCTGTGCCCACTGCCCTGGGGAGCCTGGTCAGTGCCCACCACCCTCTGGGGGAAGAGCCTTTCCCTGATATCCAACCTAAACCATCCCTGACACAGCTCCATGCCAGCTTTGGTGATCACTGCTCCAAGGGCCACCTCCCAGTGGGTTTTCCCTCTGGGTATGTTTAGTTTTGATTCCTCACTTGGAGCAGGTAGTCAGGCTCGGTGCTGCAACCCCTCATTAGCTACCTTTAAAAATAAGTTAAATGACTGATCAGTTCCCTGTTGAAATGCAGAGATGACATCACGTCCCTTTAAAAATAACTCACTGTCACGGAAGGCACTAAAGCAATAACAGCACTTCACATTTTTAATACAGACTTTCATCTGAAAACGTCTCTTAGAAATATTGGATAATTAAATTGTCAAGCACAGAGTGAGTGCGTGAATGTCTTCATGGAAAAGCACTAACTTCTGGGACTAAACTAAGGGAAAATTTATTCTGCAATATTTCCTAAGAGTTGACGGTCAGAAAAGATGAATATCAAATCAAGCATATTAGTATATACAAGGCACTATGGATGGAAACAAAATAATATATATTTATATATATTATCCAGATAAAGCACTGTGGCTGTATCAGCTATGCAGACTGAATTGTCCTTTTTTTAAAACCTTTGCCAGCCTCCATCATGGAAAAAATCCCGTCTTGTTACTTTCCACAGAGCTTCTGCCCCAAGGAGAATTTGCAGGATTTTGCCCAAATGGATAAAGTTTAATACAATTAAATATGTTTAAGATAGCAAAATAGGGAGAGCAAACACTCAGAGAGGGACAGAATGTGGGGATGTGGAAATTCTGGCCTGCAGGTCGGATTTTTTTTTGTGTAATTAAACAGCAATTTCAGTGGCCAGGAATGTGCAGCCAGGAGTTCATAATTATGTTGCCTCAAGGGCATTACTCGTTTTATTGAAAAGGAGGTATTAGCTGCACCATGCTGCTCAAAGGAATACCATAACAGGAAGAGCTGCATCTGAGAGCCCCAGGTCTTCTTTGTCCACACACTTCACAACTTCATGTTGACCTGGCCATAAGCCCAGTGTGTTTGCTGCCTTGTCAGTATCTGCATTCAAAAGAAAACCATCTATTTTACCAAAGTTCTTTACTCAAACCAAAATGCTGCTTTGCTCATCCCTTTTCCCTGGACAAGAGGAAAAGTTCTCCAGGTATTTTGCTCTCAAGTTGCCCTACACAAAGGCTCATTTTCCTCTTAGCATATCTTCCAGGGGTTGTGAAGTGCATGTGAAACAGCTTCCTTTAAACAGCCTGGTTGTGTCACAACAGAGCAAAAGCACTGCTGTTTTGTTCTGAAGAGCTGAGCAGCACCTGCAGGGATTTATGCAGCCTGAGCTCCAGCTCTGTGCACAGCTCCCTGCCAGCATGGAGAATTCTTTCTCAAGACCTGATGGCTGGTGACAAAACCAGCTTTTCCTCGTGTCTGTGTGCATGCAAATACACAATTTTAGGACTGTTTTGCACAGCTGGTGCTCAGCCACGGTGCTGTACATATAATTGAAATTAACTTTATGTTCCTGTCTTTTGTTCCTTTACAATTCATGCCAATCTGTTCAGCAAAACAAGCCTTACAGAACTGTTGATAATTTTCCAAGTTAACAGGCTCCCTGAAGAAACCACCCAGGGTCTACTGGCATGCCACCTTCATGGGTATTTTATTTTTTATATGACCTCCTTTCCATTTAAAAGCGACAGCTCTTGCACAAAGTATCTTTCAGATTGTACACTACCTACAAAAGTCTTCTTACAGGTGCTAACCATTCCTCTTCCCACATTTATTTATTTATTTATTTTTTCACTAAAAGCACAGTCTTCTGTGTTTCTGGAGCAATTACTCTCCTTATTTTCTCCCCCACAGCACCACCTTCAGTCGTGGATGTGGATCCTGATGTACTGAACCTCTTCTGCTTTTATCTTCAGTGAAAAAACATTCAATATAACCACCTAAATTGTGCCTGAAGAATGAAAGGGCTGTGTGCCATTCAGCACACACTCTAAAGGCAGAAGGGAAATTGAAGCAATACATTATATTTGTCCCTGCCTTCTGCACATACTTGATTTTTCTTTTTTTTTCATATGCTGGCGTATGCCTGGGAGAATAAAAAAATGATTTTGTGTAAGTAATCAATTGTTCTGTTTAGAGCACTGTAAATAAGAGCAGGCTGGCAATTTTTGTGCTTTGGAAAACTTTGAAAAGAGGGGTTTGTTAAAGTGCAGCTGAAGCTTCATGAGAAGCTGGTTCAGACTGTAGCCAATATTGCATCACCATTGTGCCAAGGGTACAAAGAGCCAGAGTCCTTATTCAGTAAAGATATATTGGAACAGCATAAAAAAATACCTTGCTAGTTATTCCCTGTGTGGCAGGAGATGCCATGATGGGACAGGATGAGTCATTTCCCACTTCCAGAGTTTCTCAGAATTTTTATCTGTTTTCACCTACCCTGTTTTGCACTGGATCCACTCTTCCTCATACATGTGCATAAGTTATTCCTACATATTTCCTGGGTGTCCTATGTATTTCCTGAGGCATTTTGGTCTAGATTCTGCTTCCTCTTCAATTCAGACAGATAGATTTGCCTTGTAGTGCATGGAGTACTTGGTTTTCCATGTCTGTGACTGAGAAGAATAGTCCTGTTGTCTATTCAAATCAATTTTCATAACATTCAGTGGTTTAGGGGATGATTTTTTCCAAAGGTGGTTTGTACATGGACTTGTGTAGACAGGGAGGACCTTCTCTGGTGATCATCCAGGTTAGCTCTGATCTAAAAGCCAGATAGCACGTTAGGTTTGTTTTTAAGCTAAGAATATATGCCTTTTCTCAGGGAGTGTGTTAATTCAGGAGTGCCATCCCTAGAAGTGTCCAAGGTCAGGTTGGACAAGGCTTGGAGCAACCTGGGCTAGTGGGAGGTGTCCCTGCCCATGGCAGGGGGTGGAATGAAATGGTCTTTAAGGTCCCTTCCAACCCAAACCATTCTATGATTCTATGGCATTCCATTATTATTGCTCCACGCTTTCCATGTCAGTGCTGCCTCAGATCTCAAGAATTTCCAAGTGCATCTGAAGAACTCAAGTCTGCCTTCATGTCCTTGTATGTTGGATTTTCCCCTGAACAGTTCCAATTGGGACACTGCCTGGATAAGAATTGCACCACCTTAGCTAAAAACTTAGCTTGTTCTGTAAATCAAGTGTACTGACTAAAATATTATCCCATTTGCAGTATTAATACTGTTAAAACCGACAGCTAAACAAGATCAATCTGTAGCCTGTTTGTTTTATTTACCAATTGCATTTCTCCAAACCTGCCATGAACACCTCTGAGGGATCCCCTGAAGACAGAAGTTTATCCATGTTTCAGTGGATTACCTGTTTGGATAGGTTTTCTAGTAATGACACATGAGAAGTATAAAAAAATCCCCAACTTTATTATTAAAGTCACTCTACAACAACACCTGATACCTGATGGGACAACTGTTTCTCTACAATTGATGATTCCCTTACTAACAGAGGCCAGTCCTGCAGATTTTTCACCAAGGAAGTGGTGAATCTCAAAATACTCAAACCTTTTACCTCAAAAATACCCAAAGTACTACTTGAACCTTCTGCTTTACAGTATTTCTGTGATGGATATGCTTATGGCAGTAAAAGAGGTACCTGACCAACACAGTGATAGAAAATCCGTGGAACTGATGCCAGTAAACCTTGTAAGGAGCAGAAAAAGTCTAAAATTTTGGATTTTCAGGAGTGTGAAATGAAAATCCTGTTAGTTGTAAGTTGTAGTTGTATTGTATAATAAACTTTGAAAAGTTTTACTACCAACTTTTGGGGTTTTCCAGATTGGCACCTTAATCTGTTGCCATAGGTTTGTTTTCATGATTGTTTGTTTCGTTGTTTATTTGTTTGGGTTTTTTGACTTTGCAACCTCAAGCACCCTGTAGTTTGAACCCTGGACTATCCCACTAAACTTAATTTTATCTTGAAATTCAGGTAATCAAGGGTTAATAGTTATAGATTAAGCGTGACTTTATCTTTTTGTCTAACAGTATACAATTCCTTTAAAGCTATTAATCAGGAAGATGATGAATTATTTTGCTGCTCTTTTTTTGCCCCCCCCCCCATTTTTTTTTTTAAATTATGCATTGGCTGTAGTCAAGCAATCTGTTTGGATTTTGCCTGCACTTCAGGAACATCTGTGTCCATCTCACAAAATATGAGTCATTTAACAGTGATACCTACCTTGGAGGCCTTACTTAGCTAAGGGGAGAGACAGGGACTTCATGAGGACATTTCAGCTTGTTGTTTGCCTGGTGTGTTGTGACTGAAGGACTAGTAGGATATGCCAGATGATATTATTCCTTCTCCTTCACTGGATGATGTGCAAGAGTATCCAAAATTAATACTAGCACATAAAAGCAGCACAGGATTTTCAAAAGTGGTGTCTCAGTGTTGCCTTTATTCTGTTCTCCTTAGATCAGGGAGGTTGCTGTTGCCATTTGAAATATTGTGGCCCCAAATGGCTCTTTTTGAAAACCTGTAAAAATAGGAGCTAAGCAAAGATTATCACATGTAAATCTGAAATGGATTTTGTGATCATTCGTGAAACACACAGTTTTGTCTGCCTAAACCAAATGAACAAGTAGGTAACTCAGCAAAGTTTGTTTAGAGTTTAGGGCTGGCCTCATAAATAAGGCATCTGACTTCATGTGGGAAATGAATGAAAGACATTACTGAAAAATTACATAATTTCTTTTCCAACAGGTCCCTGCTTATGAATGAAATTAGTAATGCTTCTTTATCATAATTTATTATTACAATATATCCTGTAATTATGTGTGATTATTTTAAATTATGGTGATATGGATGTAGAACTAGTTATATTTTGTTAAAGATTCAAAAAATATTAGCTGTAACATTCATTCAATTCTTGTTGTAAAAGACAGGAGGAAAAGGAAGGGAAAGTATGAGGAATTAAGGGTTTTTCTGCTTCAGGATGGAAGCAGGCAGATTTTCTGCAGTGCATTAAGTAAGGGCTACCACTCAGCTTTGTGGTAACTTTGGTATGTGGAGAACATCTGCCAAGGTGCTCTGGAAAGGTCACATCTGTTTATCCATGAGCAGGAGGTGTTGAGTGAAGAGGATGGGGTAGGCAGAGTGACAACGCCAGGAGTGCACCCTGAGCAAAGCCCAGGCAGGAGCAAACACATTCCAAGGTGCTGTGTGAGGAAGGAGCAGCCCCAGGGGAACCCTCTGGTGCAGAGTTTGAAGTGTCTGAGGAATCTGTGGATCTTTATTGCTCAGGAAATGAACAGAAGTGCCCTTTTGAGGCAGCAGCTATCACAGGGACAAGCTGCAATTTTGGGGTGGCCACTGAAGGGAGATGGAAGAACCCTCCACAATTGTCATATTAATCCAGGGTGGTGAAGCAAACCCAGGGTTTCACCGTCCTCCTCTCATACCCAGTGGTGGTATGGGATGGTAAGGTGTGTGATAATCAACTGGGTTTAGTTTTTGAAACAGAGCCCTCTTCAAGCAGTGATTCAACATGCCTCTTTTAGAGTTACTCTGAAAGGAGGTGAAAAGCGTTGCTGCCACAATAACACCACTTTTAAAATATTTCTGATGATGGGTTATAAGAGCTCTTTATATAGTCTCCTATTCTTTCAGGGACTGCCATCTTTTGGCATAACTACTTCTTCCTCCACCCAGCAGTGGTCATGAGCAGTTTGCTATAATGATGAAACGTGCTCACAGTAAAAAATGGCATAGTCAAACTGACTGTAATCAGGGGTTGAAGTGACTCTGGTGGTGCTAAATGTTTGTACGTGGCCGGTTCTTTACAAAGCAGTGTTTTCCATTTTACAAGCAGGAGGATGATTTTTATAACGTTACTCTCCCACGGTGTACCCTGAAAGCTAAAAAGCAGAATTTGTACTTTTTAGTGTCCCTGCCATAAATGTGAGGCATCAGGGCTCTGCAGAGCAGGCAATCTTGTCAGTGACGCATGAGACAAAGTTGCATCCAAGCCATTCTTTCAGATTTTCTCTTGGTCATAATGCCAACAGGTCAATGGACCTGTTTTTGTCATTAGTGGGAACAGATAGGAACATTGCCTTGTCCTTGGCCTGAGCATGTTTCATAATCAAATGTTCCTTTAAAGCTGGGAAATAACATCAGAAAAAAAGGAAAAATAAAAGAAAAAAAAAAAGAAAGAGGAACATTTTCTGTCATAGGCACTGCCATATGTCTTTCCAGGTGGAAATACAACAGGGTGCAGTAAGGCAAGGATTGTGCAGGGACCCTGTTGTGCTTGGCTGTGGGAAAGCATATGGTGCAATAATATTCCAGCTCTGACTGTGAATTTTCCTTGTCTTCTCTGGCAAATATGATTGTTCTAATATATATTCAACTGTTCTGTTTGTGCCTAGGAATAGAATGCTCATCCATCTTCCAAACTACCTGTTAGATTGGGTCCCACTCCACAGAAAAACCTCACCAGAAAGAGAGAAGAGGCATGAAAAGTTTTCTCGCTATATGTTTGAACCACTTTTATGATGTTGAAGAGCTTATGGAGACTGGGATTTCAACATCCTCTATGGAGACTTTAGGATGCTGAAATTCCAGGAGAGGGAATCTCTCTCCCCATCTTGAAGCAGCAGCTGCTTCAAAGAAAAGCAGGGTTGGTCCTCAGCCAATTTTTATGCCCCTGCAATAATGCAGACCTGCAGCTGGCTTGGTCTCAGGACTTCCTTCCTGGCCTCGGAGGGGATTGCATGGAAAGGGCTGCATTTCAGAATTTTATTGTTTCTCAGCACACTCTTCAGGGCATGATGCTGCAGAAGTGTTAGCAAAACCCAAGCTCCTGTCACCCTGCTCTGCTGTGCTTGGCCAGGCATGTCTATGGCTGCACAGCCTAGTCATGGGCTTTAATTTCTGTGGAATGTGGTGAATTGCTTGGGATATGTGTGAGATCAGAGATTACAGCAAAAGCCAGGAGTAGTTATATTTGTTCCAGTATCACATTTCAATCAGCACACACTGCGGTTTCTGAGTGAGGCTGTTGCTTGTGGCTTCTGAGGGAAAAGGCATAAATCTTGGGCACTTGGCAGTTTTGAAATAAGAAACCCATGAGGGGAAGTTCATCTGTGGTCATAAGCAGTTTAATGGCTGGCTCCTATTCTGAAGCTGGAGCGGGGTTTTATGTCTCCTGAAACGTATCATTGTTACCTCTAGAGATCATATCTCTATCATAACTGTGGGTATTTGCATTGTTGGGTCCTTTTAAAAAATCCTGTTAGGCTTCTGACCTCTGTGATTTCTGTCTGAAGAAATTCCCTTAAAGAAAAACTAACCCCTCACAAAGTGTCCTGCACCCAGGGCAAGTCTGTGCTGCATTTCTGCACTGTGGTACCCAAACAGGGAGCAACCTGAGGATGTGTTTGCCAGCGTGGCTGAAAGGAAGCTGAGGGTGCCTATTTGGGCAAGGCTGAAATCCAGACCAGCTTTGCAGTGTGGTTGTAGCAAGGCTGGAAGTGACAGGGCTGGAAAAATGAGTTGCTCACTGTGCTTCTAAAAGTTAGCTGTGCCTCCACTTCTTCCTTTACTTTTGTTACCTTATCACCTTCCTGCTTGTTGTCCCCAGAGGATAAAAATGCAAACAAGCTCCTGCTAAACAAATATTGCAGATTCTATTATAAAGTGGAATCCAAGTTATGCTTCAAACAATCCAAGACTGTTTATCTGCCCTCCTGCAGTGCCCTTCCAGTTGACATCTCGACGTGCTTGTTGAAGGATTTGGGTTTCTTCATCACCATTGCTGTGTTCTTGACCAAAAACTTGCTCCTACTTTGCAAACACTGAGCAGAGCAGAGCTGGCAACACTTATGGGGATGTCATCTGTGGCATTGGTAGCGAAAGGGCAGCATCATCTTGTTTTCCCAGCAAGTGCATGCTCTACTAGCAGTCTCCATGTGCTGAGTTTTTAATTTTATCGTATTTTTTGTTGTTTTTCCTCTGTTGTCAAGGTACTGCTCTACAACCAGAGCAAAAAAAGGTAGCAAGGTTTTCTAAAGGTGTCAGGGGATATTGTTGTGTTGATAACAATATCCCTTGGTCTTGTCACCCCTCATAAGCACCAGGCCTCTTCAATAGCCTGTGCATCCACTTTCAAAGCATTTTTAACATCCATGCCTTTTGATCTGCTTTATTTTTTTGAGATACAACTCTCTGTGCATAGTCACTACTGAGATACTTAGTCTGAACTTGTCATTTCTCCTTGATCCTCATGATTGGATGAAAACACTATTGTCCCTTTCTTTTTGCTTCCATTCTTTTTTTGTGTGGGGAAACCAAATTCTGAAAAAAATTCATAAATATCACCTTAAGGCATTTATAATCCTTTCTGTCCATCTCCTGCCAGCCTGCTGTTGCCAGATGATGGTGGTAAATAAGGGGTGAAGTTGTATTTCTGCGTGTGAGCACTGTAAGGAGTAAAAGCACAGGGAAAATCATATATAGCAAACCTTCACAATTCTGATTTAAAAAAAAAATAAAATCACAAAACATTCAGAATTCAGATAGAAAATCAGCTCCTTCATGAAAAGTTGTGATCAGCATTCCCATATACTGTAGGTCTCTGAGGCGAGTGTATTGTGGGACCTAAGGGAGCACCTTATGACCAGCAGCTCTTGCCCATCAAGTTCATACTTGGGTGGCAGAGAAACATTTTGTCCCTTCCATTCCCACTTCTCCCAGGGAATTCTGCAAATATATCTGCTTTGAGAGTTCCAATCTACCAGTTGGAATATGGTAGAGTCATTAATTTCACTGAGTTAGAGTCCAGATTTAGTGCAGGGGGTTTTTTTAAAAAAAACAGTGAGTTGCTCAGAGCTTGGGGAAAGCACTTTCCAAGTCAGTTAACTTCTAAGATATGACAGAATCACAGAGATCTGGTACAGAATTGTACCAGAAATGGAGAAGTTCTGCAATGTAAACTTCTTGTAGCTGCTTAACTACATGAGTGTCTCTAATCAAACTCGCACATTCATCCAGCTTTAAAACTTCAAACGTGATTCTTGGTGTAGAATTTGATGGAGAGTTGATAAGGCAGGAACATTGCTCCAGAAGTCATCAGCAATCTGTTGTTATTGTTCAGTCTCACTAGAGATCCTACCCGGAGGCTTTTAGCAGGAGCAGAAAGCTGCTCTGTGCTCTGTGTCAAACAAACAGCAGCAGGCAGTCCTGGCCTCAGCCAGATATTAAGATAATACCCCAGATTCTGCAGATTTCAACCTGTTTTGTGTTACCACTATGCTCAACGTGAGTGGCCCCAAACAGGGCAGTGTGTGAGCCAGTTTGCAGGGTTACCCTGTAGATTCAGCATTTAACTAAACATTAAGCAGGTAATAAATCTGCTTCCCCCCCTTTTCTTCCCCTGCTTTTCAGTACTCACACTTGAAAGAAGCTGCATCGATTTAGAATTTAAGATTTAGAATCATGTTCATATTTTAAGAGAAATAAACCCATTTAAAGACTGTCTAAATGTTTCTCAAAGATACAAGAATAAAGCTTGATGGTAGAAATGCTCCTTAGAGAAGTTTTGTTGATTTTGGGGCATTTCAGTGCTAGTGGAGCATCTGAAAGGTCTTTTTCCAGGAAAGCTAAGGGTTCAGCTCAAGAAAAAAAGCTTCCTCCAACACAAACAGCTACTTGTTGTCACATAAGAAAGAAAAGCTGCAGGAGAAATTTGGCATAAATTACAGAGTGAATAAAACTGCTGCTTCCCTGGAAAAGTCCCTCGCAAAGTCTGGGGCATAGGAGGGTTTTCAGGCTCATGATGCAAGAGCCGTGGGCTGGGCTGGAACTTGGCATCAGGAGGAAAGGGAAACCCAGCACTGGTGGAAGGTGATGCAGAGATGAAGTCTGGACCTGGATGCTCCTTGGAGGTGAGACAGAGGGGGAGGCAAAGGGCAAGAGGAGTGGGAGTCCATGAGTGGCAGTGGAGGAGAAACTGGGAGAAAGGGGAAGAAACAGGATGTGTAGAAGGTAAATAAGCAATCACAGCAAAATAAGGGGCAGACTGAGCACAAAATGTCTGGTTGCTGCTGCTCTCCTGGTCTGGCTGGGTTCCTTGCAGATGTTATGTGCTGTTCCCTCCTCAGCACCTCTCTGTCCACTTGTGTGAGGCTTTGCAGGGAATTCAGTGATCCAAATGAATCTGGAAGCCTTGCTAAAAACTGTGAATGAACTCCAAGCACAGCAGAATTCATTTTCAGATGGTGATTTTTCTTTTTTGGAGTATATTTATGTGAAAGAAAGAGAGAGTTCGGATTCAGGCATGGCACATCTGTAAGATGCATGCATGTTATGGGATTGGGGAATTGAAAGATAAAGGTCTCTTGCAATTAGCTGCTGAACTTCATGTGTTCTCTAGATCACTTCCTTTGGGTCTCTTAGCAAGCTGCTAACACCTGCAGGGACACAGAGTTGCCAAAAAATCTCGGAGTTTTTAAATAATTCTGAGAATAATTTCATATGTTGAAAGAATGGTGTGAGATTGTAAAAACAGAAAAGAAAGAGGGATCATAATGGAAACTGACTGTGTGATGAAGTGTAAACAAATCAGAAGTCAAATTAAGTCCTATTAAATCTGACTCAGAGATGATTTGCCTCAACTTGACTTCTGTGGAGTTGGAGGGTGTTTTGTCCTGTGCTACGTAAATAGTATTTGAGCATTGTGCAGATGCAGCTGAGTTAATCAAATGAACATTCACTTGAGCACGAGCATGAGCTTTTAGGGATGAGTGATCAGGATGCTTGCTGAGGCTGCAGGTCACACAGGACCCCATTAAACTAAAACAGCAGGGCAGATCCTCCCTGTGTGTGCATGGGAATGGGAGAAAAGGGAACCTCAATCTTGGCATCTGACCCTACGAATGTGACACTGGCTCTGCCCTTGAAGAAAGAGATTTAAGGTCTTGTTTGCTGGTTTCAGGTCAATCTCTTATCTATGATCTAGTACCCACTACCCACCAGTATGCTGAGGGATTGCAATAATGAATTTTTCCATCGCATCCAGGGGAGGCTGATGGCAGCACTGCACCTCTCTGGCATTACACACTCTAATTACATGCCAGGCTTTTAAGAGTGCTGAGGCATCACAGAAGAGAGGGTTAAAAAAAGATAAAAGCCCAGATTCCAAAAAAATGGTGGACCTGGAGCAGGTCAGATAAACACCGATGGAGAAAATACAGCTTGTTGCATGGGTGAAAGAAGAGAATGCTCAGCTATCACAAACACAGGCTGCAGCAGTTGGAATTAATTGCACTCCAGGGGGATGATGCAGCACCCACGTCCTGTTACAGCTTTGCTTTGAAGATCTAAATGGCCCTCCAGCCACACACCAGCCCTGTGCCCAGCACTGGTTGGCAGGAGCCTGGGATGGTTATGCACTTAACTCGCTTCTCAAAAGGCTTTTCCACAGGTGTTTCAGAATGAGGGATTTGATGGAGTCACTAGGTGTAATATTTGAAGTTAACAGTGACCAAACAACTCAGGTTTTGCTCAAAAATGATCCAAATTTCAAACAGAGCCCAAATAAACTTGGCTCAGTTCAATGTACAGAGTCACCTACACCTCTTTCTAGAATAATTCTAATATTTTTAAAACATGTAGGAGTTACAGTTTTGAAAGGCTGCAGCTCTTTTGGACTAGGGTGTTTAAGGACTACAGGTATTTTTGACCATGAGTTTTAGTTTCTTCCAAATCTAAATCTCTGTTTTTGCAGAGTGATTTTATTCTTGGCTATGTTTACTGTAATATTAACTTCTTTTTGGGAGTCCACTTCATATTTCAGGCACTAGTGTGTTTCTGAAGTATTGAAAACAGCAACTTTTTCTTGTCAGGAAAAGTGAGAAAATGGGAATAGTCAGTATTTGCATTTATATAGCATCTTCTCCCAGTGGATATGGGAGCACTTTGAAAATACTAGGTTGCCCAAGATCCAGGGAATTGTCATTAAAAGGCTGTGTGATAGCTGCAGATCTATCTCTAATTACACTGAAGGACAGGAAGGTGATGAAGGACATGCGGCCAGGAAGGACCTTCAGACCTCCAGGATTTACATGGGAAAGAAAACCTGGAAAAATGGGAAACAGGCTGTCTTATTAAAAAGCTTAGCTGTTGATTCTCAGACCTCTCTGTCTGGAGCTTTGGTACTATAGACAATATTGGTACAGGATTTAATTAGAATAACCCTCTTTTGTTAAGTTCTGGGAGCATCAGTTTGCTAATTTTACCTCTATGTCCTTTTCAGACCAGCTTTTACTTGGAAACTATTTTTTAAATTGGGATGTGGGAGGCTTACTGAAAGACTAGAGCTGCAATCAATAGTTCATTGTTGGGAAGGAGAGTGCCAGAGGAGGTGATGGAGGACAGGTGAATTGCTCTAATGGGGCCCAGAGTCACAGACCAGGCAAATTACTTTTTATTGCCTTTTCTCATCATTGTCAGTTCTAACCCTTAGTGCTCATTTATTAACTTCCCAGTGATTTTCCAAGGAGTTGGGATGCATTTGCCTTACAAAACTCTCCAGGGTGTGATTCTTGCTGTTTGGGTATTAAGCCATGTTGTAAAACATTTAAATTTATTGATTATTTCTGTCAATACAGTCTCTGTTAGGAAAACTAGCTTTAACTAGTAGAAAAACAATAGCTCACTAATAATCTCAATGTGTCTCTCTGGGTTTATCAATGAGGATGTAGAACCACTGGGGAGCTTCTACCTCCCTTTTTCAAGAGCAGGAAGAGCAGTACAGCCTCTGAGGTGAAATCTCACACTACTGTCTTTGCCCTTTAAGTCAGAACACTTCTGTGTGGCAAGTTTAAACACTGGCAGTGTTTTTGCATTCTGAGCTACTCATGTGGTTTTAGCAAAATGCCGCTTTTTGGAAACCCAAGACTGGGCAGATCAGCAGTTCCAGTTTGGGAACTCAGTTATATATATCCCAGCTTGAGATCTGAGAAGGAAATAGCTGTTGGCCTGTTCTTGCTGGCAGTGTGAGAACTGTGTGCTCAGTTATCAGTTCCATTTTGCTGCTGCTCCTGTCAATATCCTACAAGGGATTTTACAAGGAAAAATTGTGTGTGATCATCTTTGTTGGAGGGACTGTATGTTCCATGTGGTCCTGGCAAGCAGTCAATATTTTGTAGTTCCCAAACTATTAACTGCTATCTTCTCTGTTAAAAAGCTTTCTTATTTTTCAATCTTATTAATTTTACAGTTAATTTAAAAATTATATTAGTTTTACTACTTCAATTCTGATAGGCTTTTACCTATCAGTTTTCTATCCTTGCTTATGTGACATAATCTATGGCATTTCCAGCATGCAACATTCTGTTCTGAAAAGAAAAACAAGTATCATTTAGTTTTAGTGGATGTCTGTGTTTTCACTTGTTGGCATAAAGGTAACCATATATACATTAAGAACCTCCAGTTCAAGGGGTAGCAAAATTTTAGAAATAAGACACCAACTCATGGGATTTTTTAGCATGGGCAGCTTTTGGACCTGCAGCTGAAATTGATGCACTTTCCAGCTAGACAGCTAATAACTAAAATATCATTTTCAAAGAGCAGATTCAAAGTAGTGTGGATGTCTGTCCACTTCTCACCTCAGTAGATCTGGTTTTCAAGAAGTTTGTACTCTTTATGATGAAACCAAAAAATACTGCTGTGCTGTATGTTGGAGCAATACACATCTTCTGGTTGCTGGTCTGGAACTAAAATCACCAGAAAACCAGGAATGTTGTTACTTGCAAAACAGGTTAAGCCCAGCAAAAGTGACATGGCACCTACTTCTTTTTATCTAAGCTTTTGATACCTCTTAAGGCTTAGAACAGAATGAGAGGTATTATTAGTCAGGTAAAGGAATCCCATCTGGAGCACTTTTTATTATCTGACCAAGAGAAAAGTGGTTTCAGTTAAGCCTGAAGGCAAATTGCTTGTGGTCCTAGACTACAAAACTCACCAGATTTTCTAGGCCATGTATCAAATTATTTTTTATATGAGATTTTCACTGTTAGTTAGTTTTGGGCAGCACTACATAGAGAGGGAAAAAAAAAATCTGTCCTAAAAAAATTACTAAAGTATTACAGAATTTCAAGGCAAATTTATTAAGTGGACACATGGGAGCATTCATTCAACATTACAAGAGGCTGCTAGGAGAAACTGTGGAATTTCCTTGGAGATCCTTAGAACGTCCCTGGAGAACCTTAGCAAACTTCCACAGTTTCAGAAAAGATCTTTCTCCCAGGGGAATGTAGGAATAGAGAAAGTCCAGAAGTTCCTGTCTTCTATAAATTGTCCCTGGCCACGGCAGGTTGGGTTCAGATTGGATATTGGGAAGGAATTGGTGGGTGTGAGGGTGGGCAGGCCCTGGCACAGGTTGGGCAGAGAAGCTGTGGCTGCCC
>JAWWEE010000085.1:70163511-70199067 GCA_035221455.1 Xenops minutus | reverse complement strand
TCCCTGGAGCCTTCTCTTCTCCAGGTGACCCCCCCAGCTCTCCCAGCCTGGCTCCAGAGCAGAGGGGCTCCAGCCCTGCACCATCTCCATGGGTTCCTCTGGACCTGCTCCAGCTCCTCCATTTCTTCCTGGTGCTGAGGACCCCAGACCTGGAGGCAGCACTCCAGGTGTGGCTCACTAGGGCAGAGGAGAGGGGGAGAATCACCTCCCTTGACCTGCTGGTCACATCAGTGTTGGTCATTTAAGCACTTTCTGCAGTCAGCAGGGAGGGAGGAGCACACCCAAGAGCTGATTTGCCTCTCTACCTACGTGGAAAAGAAATGAAACTTCTCTGGAGATGCCCTTATTCATTTGCTGGTTATAGCAGTTGTTTGCTGAATGGCTTTTCCACAGATCTATCACCAAGAGAGCTAACATTCATTCAGACAAATTCTGCATTTTTTTATGCACCACACACATGTCTGAGCAGGCCCAGGGCATTCTTCTTCCAGAAGGGAAGCTGTATTTAATTTTTTTAAAATTTCAGTTCAGAAAAAAATGCAGAATATATCCCTAATTAGATTTGTATATGTAATAATGCTATCAAAATGCAGTGTTAATCAGACTTTTTGTTTGTCACTTCTAATGTAATATGTTGGGGATTTTTTTAACCTTTCTGTGACATTCAGGAAATTTAGTCTCTATTATTTGCAGTAAACAGAGCAAAGACAGGTAAAGCAGGCTAGTGCCTGACCTTTGGAAGATGTACATGTAAAGAGAGGATATTGGGTCATGAACTTAAGGAGCTGAGTGCAGTATTTTTTTTATTTAAATACAATTTTCTTTGTCTGATGATCTACTGTATTATTTACAGTAAAGATATTTGAGTGAATGGGCATTGCATTATTATTTTGTGTTAAGAATTAGCAGCATAAAACAAGCATAGGACTTGTAGTTCTCCATAATCTACATGTAGGATGTTCCGCTGGTTCCCAGGGAAACAATTAAGGTAGGATTTGTAGAGTACAAATGAAAAAAATATGATGAAGCACAGTTGGAAGCACAATCTCTTATAGAAGCCTCTGAGAGTGAGTGAGTAACCCTAAATAATGATTAGATTTGAGGTGGAGTTTCCCATTAGTGAATGAGGACCTAAGAATTGATCCTAGGAGAATGCAGAGTATTAAATGATACTAAGAACAGTAATTTTAGAGATGTGACGTAGTGTTTTCAGCCTACATAATACTTTAATCCTCAGACCTACTATTCTAAAACTATCAGCTGGCGTTAATCAGGGATGCTTACAGCAGGGATTGAAATGGCCAGTTCACTCCTTTTTTCCAATCAAATTCTGATCTCAACTACACTGCTGCCCGGTGTACTTGTGAAGGTAGGATTTGGTACATAATTTGATCTTCTTTTGATTGCAAGACAAATGAAAAATTGCATTTGACTCACTTGCTATACAAGCTGGTTAGTTTCCCCTCTAGATATTCACTAGTCTGTATAAAACCCACCATTTTTTTAGATGTTTTAAAATGTGTTTTCAGTGTGTTTTTAAGCAATCTGGGCAGAGCTGGGCCATTGTTCCTAACCTTGTCCTGCACTGGAGTGGTTCCATAGGATGGGAGATTTTTCAGTCTCACTGGTTCAAGTCAGACAATTTGTGCCTCTGACTTCCAGGTACCCTCCTTGTTATAGTATCTCTGCAGAGTTTTTCCTTATGCAGGGCAGGAGGGATCATACTGGGATTGTAGATTGGTCCCTGGGGAGAGACAGGAAGGCAAGCAGTGGTACACCTGCCAAGTGACACAATTTCAACATCACTGTCTTCAGCTCCAGGGAAACCACATCTCTTTGCCAAGTAACCCTCGTGGTGATGCTCAGCATCCTTTCTGAGTCAATTGAACTCTTCCCTGGAGGCTGGAAGGAGCTACCTGGGTGTCAAGACAAGCAGAGTCCTTGCCTATCTCAATAGCTTGGCTCTGTTTTTGCTCATGGTAAATGAATTTCAAGACTCTGAGAAAGATCTGTTACCCTCTGATATTAGGCCAGCACTTGAGCAATAGTCAAAGTCGGTGGCTCCAGGTTGTTGTGTGAGTCCTTTTAAATCAGGCAGTGAATGATGTGTCTGTTGTCTTTTCTGGGAAGGGACAAATCACAGTAATGTGCCATAGCCAGGGCTGGCCATTGCATAACCTCACTGAAAGTTGTCACCCCAAAAGCTGGACTGAAAGACTCTTAAGCTTGATATGATTTCTAGGTGTTGAAAGTGTATCCCACTGGGCTGACTGGTCTGGTCGTGTCTTTCACAAAAGTCACAGGATGGGTCAGGTTGGAAGGGACCACAGTGGGTCACCTGGTCCCACATCCCTGCTCAGACAGGGCCATCCCAGAGCACGTGGCACAGGATTGTGTCCAGACGAGTCTGGGATATCCTCAGTGAGGAGACTCCTCAACCTCTCTGGTCTCTGTTCACTGCTTGGTCAATTTGCACAGCAAACAAGTTCTTCCTCCTGTCCAGGTGGAACTCGGTGGGCATCAGTTCCTGCCCTTCCTCTTGTGCCATTGCTGGGACCCCCAAGCAGAGCCTGATCCCTGCTCTGCCCCTCCCTGCAGGCACTGATGGACATGGGGAGGTACCTCTCAGCATCTCCTCTGGAAGCTGAACAGCCCCAGCTCCCTCAGCTCTTCCTGCTCACAGAGTTGCTCCAGCCTCCTCATCATCCATGCCACACTCCGCTGGACTCCCTCCAGGAGCTCTCTGTGCATGGATGAAGTGAGGGAACACTGCTGGATGCCCTTTTTCACATGCTAGTACATCCCTCCCTGACCCATATTGAAAGTCTCTGCTGCACACTGGCATGTTGTGAACTTCCCAGTGGATGTTGTGCACTTCTCCATGTGCAGGGATGCTGGAGCAGTGGGGGGAGCTCATAACCAGAATGTTGTTCTGAAGGTTTTTAGTAATGAAACTGTCGAGGATGAATTCTTCATCCACTCAAACTAGACGGGATTTCATTTATCATCAGACATCCTTGTTTTTCAAGAGTTTCCTTGTTTTTCAAGAGTTTACTCCTTTTCAGTTCATGGCTGAAGACTTTGAAATTAAAGTTCACGTCTTGTTAGTTTGTTGTCATTTTGAGAACCCATTCCCTGAAGCCCAGGGTTGTTATTTTGCCCAAATCTCGCATTGTATAACAGGGAAGAGTCTGTGCCCTTCAGAGTGGCCTTAAATAGCAGTAGCACAAAAGAAAGCGATCAGATGCCATTAGCAGCCTTCTGCTGGATTAATGGCCAGCAAAATCTGGTGGAGGTGCCTGGAGCTTTCTAGCATCACTGCTGTGACTTTGGACATAATTGCCCACGAGCATCGACACAACATCCAGCTGGGTTACACAACACCCAGCTCAGCCACAGCACATCCCTCCCCACCAGCTCTCCCAGCTGAGGCAAAGAGAGGCCAGGCATCCCTCCCAAGGTGGCACGGTGAGGTAGCAGCAATCCTGTGGTTAAAATCCTCCATCTCTACGTGGCTCTCAGGCTTCCTGTCGTGGCCGCTTGTGTGACAGGTCTCTGTCCTCCTGCCTGTTTGAGCAAAGTGGTTTTGTTGGGAAACCAGCCTGAGCCTGTGCTGTCCAGAAACAGAGAGATGTGGTGCTGTGCTGTCCAAAGATTTCAGCAGGGCTTGCTTGAGAATGCCTCAAGTCACCTTCTCAGGCCATCATTTTGCAAACACTTTTGGCTGACAGGAACCAGCATAGCTGCCAGAAGGATCCGATCTTCACACCCCTTCATCTCCATTTCCCTGTGTAGCATCCCTTCCCTGTTTTTTTATTGTGTCTCTATGTGCTGGGAAGCTGATCCACATGAAGAACTAACCTTTCAAATTATTTTTCTTCTGGGTTTATTCTAAACTGGATTACCTCTGTGTTAGTCATGGAAAACCCATGCCAAGACTAATGCTGTACAAGAGAAGGAGCAGTGCAACATCAAAACCAGGTAGCTGAGAGCAGGACAGGTTTGATTTCTCCATTTGCACCAGCTTAAGCCAGACTGTAGTGCTTTTAATGCTGCAGCTTCATGTTTTCTTCAGCCATTAAAACACCGTTCTGTCCTGGCAAACCACAAACTTTTCCATAAAATTAGGTACTCATAAACAGCTAGTTGTGTTTGTGAAAGTGGTTTATTTTATTTTATTTTATTTTATTTTATTTTATTTTATTTTATTTTATTTTATTTTATTTTAAAATAAGGGCTATTAAACCAGATGCTGCACATTCGTTTAAGCAACTGCACGGAGGTAGGAGAGTCAAAGAAAACCCAATCTATACCCAAAATATAAAATAATGATATAACTTAGCCTCTTCCAAGTCAGGAGATGCAGTTCTACCCCAGGGTGTCTTTCAAGCAAGTGCACAGACCAGGCTGCAGATGCAGAAAATGTGAGGGGAGGAGAAGAGGCCTTTGACAACTTCCCCAAGCTGGGAGACAAAGGTCAGAGAGGAGAAGAGAGCTGTTGTACTTTGGATGTCCAGCTTGTCAGAATTTGTTTAGTGAAAAAACAGAAATGTTTCCCAAAGCTCCTTTTCTGGTCTCTGGGTACATCTCTTATTTTTTTTTTGCAGAAAATGAACGAGGGAGGAAAAGTTAACTCCCTAACATCAGACATGGAGAAGGAGTGGTACCCATTTCTGGCTGTCACATCCTGTCTCTCAGTGGGGAGTTGTCACCCTCTAGCCCAGCCTGAAGGAGGTGAGAACCAAGAGATTCCCAGCAGCATGTTCAGGGGATGATGGTGCTGTTGGAACCTCTGGAGAACAGGATCTGATCAGCTCCTGGGAATGCCTTACACCCAGCTTAGTGCCTGTTATGTGACATAGCTCACCTTTAACCCGAGCAGGGTTTTCAGGGGGAAATACAGCTTTTTGGCAGTGATAGCCTGGTTGGAACTAATGAAAACCCCAATCACCTTCCCTCTTACTTGTCACCGAGCATCTGTAAAAGAGTGTAGCCCAAGCAAAATGAGTCAGGATAGTTGGGGATTGAGATTCCAACAGAGCCTTTCACAAGGTCTGAAACAGGAATGGGAGTAGGGAAAAGTCGACAGCATCACTTGGAGCCAAGCAGAAACTCATCTGCACTAAAAAGATGTCCCCTAAGGAACACAATCTCTCTTCTATGCCTGCAGCCAGTTGTACTTGATTAAACAGGTTTCTGTGGGGGTGTTTTCCTTCACTCCATCCCTAACAGAGTATTTTTCCACCAGTGATCTGAGTCTTACTGCAGATAATTTGTCATGACTCTTCCAAAAAGTTGCAACATTTTACCCTGAGAAACTAAGGAAATTCGTGTTGATAATCCATAAATACCTTTTCAAGGCACCAGTCCCACAAAGGTATTTGTTCCTTTAAAAGCAATCATTGTGTGTTTTCCTCCTCACCGAAAAAGGTGGGGTGGGAGCTTGGCTGGGTTTGATCCTGTGAAGCTGAATGAAGTTTTCCTGCTGGAGTCCATCAGATAATTTTAAGCCAGGGAGCATTTAGGTGCAATACACCTGTTTCCAGCAGCTCCACCACCTCCATAAAGACAGCTGCAGCAGAAAGCCCTATTCACTCTGGGGAAAACACATTTTATAATAGCTCCCCATCCCCCAGCCAGATGGGATCGAGCTGAGGCAGCTGCAGCCCAAGTCCCATGAGGAATACTACAAAAAGTGCAATTAAAATAATTAGTTAATGCCTTTTTATCCAGCATGGTAACAAATAGGGAAAAAGAGCTTGAAATAACTATTCTGTGTATCAGTCCAGTGTGATATTGGATGCTTCCCAGGGTTGCTGTAAGTTTTCCCCAGGGCTTTAAAAGCTTGTAGGTGCTTGGCCAGTTGCTGGATTAAAGGATCTCTATTACTGGTGGTAGCAGGTGTAGGTTCAAGCCACTTGAGCAGTAGATCTTGCTGTGAGAACATTAAAAAAAAAAAAAAGTATGAATTGATAATAAAGTGATTTAAATTATGCTTCCTCCCTTGGAAATCAAGATTGCCTCCCATTGATTTGAGCATGTACTGGCTTAGGTTCTGATTAAGCAGAATTTGCCTGATGATTCAACTGTATGGGGGATGCACAAACAGAAAATACGTGGCCAAATACATCACTGGCACAACTCAGGGAAATCTGGCATTTTCCCAGTTGTTAGCTGCTTGTTGTTTGAGGGTTTCTCTGCTAGCCTTCAAATGGTGCAGCAAGTGGAGATTTCTTTTTGCAGGCATTCAAATTCCTTTTCCTGAAGTGTTCTGAGCAAATAAAGCAGTGCTCCAGGAGCTCTGTCCCCAGTAAGCTGTATTTGTTATTGCCATAGCAGGTGGTATTTATTCTGCAGGCAAGTGAGATGGCCAAAGGGTAAAGTATAACCTAAAAACCAGTGAAGAGTCTCTTAATAATCTTCAGATCCTCCAATTTCACTCTCAGATTTCATCCAGGGGCCAAATTATGCAAACATGAGCATTTTTTTTTTCATTTTACATTCCTGTCATCATTCCCTGTCATCCCTGTGGGGTAACCTGGAGGTCAGGCAACTTAGTGAAGAGCATGAAAATAAGGAAATGTTGAATAATAAGTGCTTCAGGTCATGGAAGCTGTCCCTATCTCCCACCTTCCTGGCAGATGATTGCAGAATAGCCAAGCAGAGGAAGGTCTCAGGGGCTCACACAGTGGTTCTGTGGTGCTTGTACTCAATCTGGGAAGCTCTCAATGCTCTTACCTTTTGTGTGGGTCATCAAAGGAGGTTTTGAAGCACAGTAAGCACTTTACCTTCAGGCAGGAAGTTTCAAAAGCTACATGCTATATAGCTGGGCATTTTTTTTTTCAATAGTTTCAAATTATTTTGGTTTTTGTTGCTTTTAAAATTATTTTGGTTCCAGGAGAAAAGGTATTTTAAAATAGCTGATCTTCTTATGTTGTCTGGAAATGTAAATCCCAGCCTCTATTCAACCCAGATAATTTTTTAATATTACTGGGGGGAAGGGAAAGAAATATCCCAGATTTGCCTTGTCTTCCCTCTGTCTGTGAGAGGAGGGTTAATAATAGAAGTGGGAAGAAGGGTTAGCAAAGGGGAGTGCTAGTCATGTGGACAGAATGCCAGCAGCAAAGCTGGCACATGTTGTTCCATTCGCATGAAAGTATGTTTTATTCATTCGCTGATGAACATCTACAGTAGCTATGAGGGAGAAATAAGAGGGCCAGAGTAAAGCTGGAAATACAGGTGAAATTCTGTAGCTTTGTCCCCCTTCAGTGGTAGGTGGCTGCAGGAAATGGGATTTTCTGTGACAGCTTCAGTCGATTTAATACAGGCACTTCCACTGGATTAAATATTAAAGGGAAAACAATCAAAACTCACTTCCTTACATTATTTACTTGACATTAACTTCAACTTGTTTCCATGCTGTTTTCACATTTGGCCCTCTTGCCATCCCAGCTGCAACTGAACTGGTCATGCCATTATAGTCAGGAAAGACAAAGGCATTTTTCAGGTTGTGATTCACTTGACATATCTTTGGGATCCCTTGGGATTAAAAGGACTGTTTTTCTCCACGGAATGTGTTGACTAAATCTCAGCTAACTGCATGGAGGGTTTTGGTAGGTGTAGGCACATGCACTGGTGGTGGGAGTCAATTACATCTGTTTTTAGTGACATTAATATTACCAAGATTTCCTGGTTCCCACGAGCTGTGTATGATTTTGTATTAACCAGAGGATCCTGGGGCATGTCAAGGAAGCAATTGCTTAAGGAAGTGCATCCTGTGCCCAGACAGGTCGACCCTGCTCTTGCAGTCCTCAGACTGACAAAATCACAGGTTAAAAGGCAGAAGAGTGTTTTTTGCCTTCTGCAGTAACTGGAAAGTTGTCCTTGTTACTCCTGCAATACACCTGCAAGGGCAAGAAGTGCTATGATTGCTTGTTCAGAAATGAGGGAAGAGATGCTGAGGAGGGTAAAGATACTCACCTGCCCTAGCGTGTGAGGTGTGAGGTGAGCTCACTAAGTGGCAGATGACTCCACCTCACCCTGCAGAATCACAGTTCAAGTGCTGAAAGCAGCCATGCTGTTGCAGAAGGGGGGTTTTCTGCCTTTCTGAGCCGACTTGGAACTCTCCACACTGTGGTCCTGCTCTGTCTGCAGTCACGAAGGAAAAACATGGAGCTGAAACCAAACCTTCAGCTAACTAGCAAGTGATAGGGCTGTTGTCCCCCCTTCAAGGAGGATAAGGATGCACTTGGCTTTTTGGACTACTGGGAGAAAGTTTAAGGTGTTATGTTAAAAAAAGGAACAGATAGTTCTGCAAAAATGACAAAATCATTAATGATTTTTTTTTTAATTGAAACTCTCACATTTAATATTAGTAACCTGTTAAAACCAATGGGGAATGAAACACTTGGAGCTGTAGTTTGAAATCAGCCTGGGTGGATATTGAACTGTAGTTTTTTTGCATCTGTAACTTTTCACTGGTTGCTGGGAAGATAATACTTTCAACAGGAACATGTTATGTTCTGCAGCACAGGCATGCCATGATGGGAGAGTGGAGATGGCAAGGAAGATCAGTGGGTATGAGATGCAGAGTTAATGGCTTTTCTGCATGTTTTAGGGAAGGATGATGCCCTGGCTCCAGGCAGCAGCTGGTGAATTCCAGAGCAGGGCTGGTCAGAGCTTGCAGGGGTTTGCCAGGTGTGTGGCCCAGAGCAAGGTGTGCATTCCTGTGGAGCTGGTGACCATCCAGACCAAGATCATGTGCCACGGCACAATGTTTGTTGTGAAAGCACTGGTTTTTGCAGTGCCAGCCAGTTCTGCTTCATCAACTGGAAGGGGCAATGCTGAGGGAAAATATATGTCTTGCCTTTCCCCAGAGCAGATGGATGCTTTTTGTATAGTCCTGAACTACAGCTTCCTTGGATTTTCAAGGCAAACCTGTGGTGGTATCCAAGGGGAGGGGATAGCACCTGAGCATGAGCTCTCAGAGGGAATTTGATGACTGTGCTGTGCTGAAAGGCCTTAAGCTTCCTATTGCTTTGTATTTGAAATGGTGAATTTTTCCAGCTGGGAGAAGGGCATGGAAAACATTTACCTGGTGCAGTGTATTGTGAGGGATGGCCCCAGGGTTAGAGTTAGGAGGCATTAGGTTAGGAGGAAAGTCAAGAGAAACTGGGAGGGTAGAAATCTGTAAATTAGAAATGGGTAAGGGGCACTCTTCATACACTGTTTCCAAATTTCTTTTAATTTCTGTCTGTTAAGCCGTAGAGCAAAGTTTGAATCAGTTTATAGTGACAGTATGCAAGAGTGTAGGATATATCCTCCACCATCTCTTTGTCTTTGTAAGAGTGAAAGAAAAAAGGGACGATTTAATGTGATTATAGCCCCTCTTATTAAGCAAACACTTCGCCTGTGAAGGTGAACTCACAGCATTGTTCTTGTTTTCCAGCTGATTCCATAGACTGCAAGGACCCAGAACAGGACTAGTAATGATTTTTATTGTAACATCAGGGCTCTCCTCATCAATTAGCCAACTTTTGGACCTGTGACACCTTCAGTGTGAATCTGGCACCATATTTCATTTTGTGAAGTGCAGCACAGACTGCAAAGGAGGAATAAGAATATTGATTTGGGTATTCCTGTATCATCCATGTCCCCAAAATGGGAACCACAACAACACCACAAAGTGAAGATCTAAAGTGCAGATACAATACTTAATTTAAAACAGATGATGAAAAAAGCAGCAACCTAATGCAGGAAATCTTAATTGGTAACTTTTTCCTGTTGAATGTCTCAACACACTGAATTGCTGCATTGAAGAATACTTTGGTAGACTCTGAGCCCAAACAACCATGGTTTTATTGTGCTTGAGCCCCAGATTTATATTCCTTCTTTATCCAGGTCCAAAGCCTTGCTCTCTCACTGCCACTAGCTATTTTCTTGCTGCTGTTTGCTTATGTAGATATTAATTATTGTCATATGACAGAAACTAAAATTGCAGTTCAGAAAATGCTTTACCAAGAGTAATTTGTTCCCAGCAAGACCTTTTAGATACACGGTAACATGAAAGCATCAAAATGCCAGGAGAACATTATAAAAATAAACTGCCCTGGTGCTAAAATAAGCTTTAATTGATTGAGAATTGCACTGAGCCTGACAATCTGAACCATTTATTATTATTTTCCTTTCAAGCTTCAGCTACATGTGATTTAAAGTGACTGAATTATAGTTCCCACATACCTTCCTACCCACAGTGCGTGAAAGAAAACCCACACACAAATTTCTTAGCTCCAGAGGAGCTGCTGGATACACCTGGAAGAAAATAAAAAAAGCTGATTGAAAGTGAAGCTTAAATAAAGGTGACGGTGATGGGAATGTTCTGGAAAGAAAAAAAAACAATCCCAAAACCTAATCTGGCTAAATGCTATGCTGTGCTTCCCTCTGCTTAGAGGAGAGTCTCTCCCTATCAAAGGCATTTCCTTAATATCTCCTTGTAGAGCACTGTAACCTGCAGAACAGATGCAGTCACAACTGAAGGTTAGTATTGGCCATGGACAAACAACCACTCTGTCTTCCCCATTTTAGGTTCTTAAAGGAAAAACACAAGCAATTGACTGTACCCAGCTATTTAAATAAATAGCATGTTGTAGGCTCTCCAGCAAAAAGTCAACCCGACCACCAAAGACTGTGGATAAATGTGAAACACTTTCTGTCTGATGGGCAGGGGCCTGTGCTAGAGAGAAATAGATGGAATAGAGCTCTGGAAGTGGGCAGAATATAGCAAATATCAGTGGGGTCATCAGAGAATCACAGAATGGTTTGTGTTGGAAGGGACCTTAAATCTCATCTTCTTCCACCCCCTGTCATGGGCAGGGACATCTTCCCTTCCTCCAAACCCCATCCAGCCTGGCCTTGGACACTTCCAGGGATCCAGGGGCAGCCACAGCTTCTCTGCCCAACCTATACCAGTGTCTCACCACCCTCTCAGGGAAGAATTCCTTCCCAATATCCCTGCCCTCTGGCACTGGGAAGCCATTCCCTGTGTCCTGTCACTCCAGGCCCTTGTAAAAAGTTTCAATCATGGTATTTCTCCTTGGCATTTTGTCACGGAGGATGGAAGTGTGGTCAGACATTCATTAGTGATAACCAGTGATACTTTCAAAGGTATGCCAGCTGTGCCCATGTTTGTTTGTATGAGCAGGGAGGGCACATAGCACTACCTTCAGCCTGAGGAGGGTTTTTGGACTCATGCTGCTGTAATAGAGCGCATGGGTAGCTGCAGTTTCCCCAAAATCTGAGCCATATTCAGGCCAGAACAACTCCTAGGCTTGACCCAAGCTGAGTTTAAGATCTCATTGTAGGTCCTCATTTGAATTGCAGTCCTGGACATTTCACTTGCAGCCAAAAGGCAAAGAAGGATTTTCATTTAAATGCCAAGATTTCAAGAGGAGGAAGATGCTTAAATACCTGTTTGTTTGGCTGTGGCCCTCCATCTCCATGCCCATGTCATCCCTGCCTATGATAGTGCTGTGACATTCACATTTAGAGCCAGCAAAGTGGTAGAGGTTAGGGGTGATCCAGGTCCCTGGATGAGTTTCTCCAGCTGGGTGCCCATCTCTCCCAGGCTTGTTTGTCAGCAAAGGGGGCTATGGTTCCCTTGGTTTTGCACCCTAGCACGTTTGCAAGCTGAGCAAGTTGCATGCTATCAAACATGACTTCTAAATTGCTATTCCTGCTCTCTCACCTTTCCTTCTTGCCTGCTTAAATTATGGATGCTCATGGCAAGAACTGATGCCCAGCCACCGTGCCCAGATGTTCCAGGAATGGCCTTTATTTGTTACCCTAGTACAGATAATCATGACCCAAGGATTCATGGAAGATCCAAAGGAAGGAAAAAATTTGGAAGGGTTTTCAGTTTTATTAACAGCCATCTCCTTAGCCACATGCAGGTCAGACCAGACACTGTGCAGGGCTTTAAAACTGAACGCACCCTGTCACAGGATGGGCAGAAAGATCTCATGTTGCTGTAGGGATGGAGGTTTCTGTCTTTAGGGCTGGTTGTCCAGATTCCGGTGAGCATTTCCACAGTGCCAGAAGAGCAAAATAATACATACTTCATGAAGAATGGGGATTTTTTGAAGATCACAGAAGCCAGATAATTTTTTTTTGTATGTTTGTTTAAATTAATATTTTTTGTTGTGGACTGAGCTAAGTGTGGACTGGCATGGATTATTTGAAATATCATGGTGTGTCTGAATACATGTTACTTTGGCTAGAGGAGTAAATCAGGTGAACAGGTCGAATACCCAAGACAGCACTGGTTGCTACAGTGTGTAGTTAGGAGTGTAATTATTGCTGTGGGAGCACATCATGAGGAACAGTTCAAAAACTCAGTGTCTGAGCTGCTTGAAAGGTCATGTGAACTAAGCTGATGGTTAATTCAAGAGGAATATGCTTAATTCCCTTGAACATAAAATCAATGCAGTACTGAGATAAAAAGGCAAAGGTAACTTTTCCGAAATAATTTTCTGCAATAGGTCTCTTCTACATCTTGATTATAATCCTAGTGTAAAATTTTTGAAGTATTTAATTAGCGGATTATTCAGAGGAATAGTTTCTTTTTCATATTTACCCCCATTCTGATGAGTGCTACTCACTGAAGAAGTAAAATGGATTCCAAAATCTGATATATTGTCCCTGTAAATTAATCTGGCTTTATATGCCACATTAAAGGTTTGGTTTTTTTTCTTTACCTCTCAGATTAACATTTTTATTTTTCCTGTAAAAATGCATTGTTAAGACTCTGAAATAATTATTAATTGTGGCTTCCAGCATTAAATAATTCAAAAAGAGTTATCAAACTTTCCACTGCCATTACACTTGTAGAGTGTCACCAGTTCCAGCACCTTCCAGGCTTTCACTGGAAGGTTTCAAACAGGGGTTTGATGAAATAGATGGGAGTTATGACTTGCTTGGGACAGAGACAGGATTTTCTTCCTACTCTGAGAGATGCTGTTGGCCATGGCAAGCTTTTGACCCCTACGTGGTTCTAAAAACTTCTCAGTCCTCTTGATTTAGTGCTAAATCCAAGGCTTTTGTGCAGTGCTCCAAAACAAAACTGATGCTTTTAAATGATGATTCATGTGAATGAAATTTGTTCCTGTTCCTTTTTCCCTGCAGAGAACCTGAGCTTCCACTGTACTCAGTTATTTGCAGGGTTATTGTGAGTCAGAAAAGGATCATAACAATCACACAAAGCTTCCTGTATTTTCTGAGAATCTGGAAACACCACTGGGAAAGCAAAGCCATCCCTAGCATCAAGCCCAGCTTAGTTTTGCACTTTGCTATACATTTTAGAAAAGGAGTATTATTAGTAAATGTACAACACTACAGCCATGGCAGCCTCTGCAACAGAGGAATACCTCATTCCTTTGGGGAAGACTTCATTCCTTTTCCCACAGAGATGGTGTCAGAAGTGTGAAAAAGGGATATTTTATGCACTGGGACATTTTCCCCTCCATGTGACCCATAATTGGAAGGAAATTGGCCATGATGCAATAGATGATGTAATGTATATTCAGTGTACAGACCATATGTTATCTTCAGGGCACTTCCTCTAATTCAGGCATCTCCACAGGTAGGAGCCTGCTGCCAGATTAGCCATTGTCATCTCCTTGTGGCTTAGCCCAGCTCGGAAGAAAATAAATATTTACATCTTAGCTGAATCCTTTCAGCTGCCTTCAATATCTCATTTTAAGACATATGGATTTGTGGCAGTGATGGGGGACTAGACATTGTGTTAAGCACTAGATTATGCTAATAAATGCATGTTTCATATCTGCAAAAGAATTAATATTGATAAGCATATGTTTATGAGTTTCATATTCATCAGAACCTTCCAGTCATGTACCTATGTGCCAGCTCTTTGCAAAGTCAGGGATCTAGCAGTTTACACAAGCATTGTAGAAACTGTAAATAGACATGTTTTAATTTAGGGGGGAAAATGAGATGTAAAAAATGTTCTACTCAAACCATTTACAGCCCATAGTATTCTGCTATGCTGGGTGTGAAGTTCCTTAGTCTGCATAACACTGATGAAGAGGAGAGTGGCTGATGAGGCAGGGAGGGAAAAAATCCTGATGGGGAACGTGAAGCATGTTTTGTTTTACTCTAAACCTGTACAAAACTGTGAGTTTAACATGTCCAGTTATGAATTCTGTAATTTAAATTACCAAGAGGCAGATCCTGCTATCCCAGATACTAAGTGCCTTTGCTTTCAGCTGAAATTAGAATGCATGATCAGTCAAACACAAATTCAAATGACAGGTTCAGTGAAAGGTACTTAAAAAATTTCCCAATCAAACCTGCCTATCAGAAATTAATTTTTCTGGTTCATTAGTATTAAAAAACGAGCTGCATCTTAGTTGCAAGGGCTGTGTCCTGTCCTTTCAGCAGAGATGGAGAGAGAGGGAGAGAGTGATGTGCTCATTCCCTCCACAAGAGAAATAAGGCCTGACTCCCACAAGGTTTTGCCCTTTTGCCAGTTCAGTCTTCCTTGTGTAGAGCTTTAGTAACACGGCCTTGGTTTCTCTGTCCTTAAGATTTAATATTAAGTTCTTTAAAAAAAAAAAAAAATTCTGATCTGCTTCATTTATACTTAAGAGCAAATGATGAACTCCTATGGGAGGTACCCCTGTAAGGAGCATGTTTGTGTTAAAGAACTCAGAGTCTCCCTGCTCAGGCTGGAGATGATTCTTGTGACAGATTATCTCTGATAATATTTAGCAAGCAGCTCACATGCAACAAATAAAGGCCAGACACGTGTAAGACTGACTGCTTCTGGCAGCTTCATATTAAGACAGGCTATGAGCAGTTCATTTTGCCACATTTGCTTTCGCCTCTGAAGTCTGTGCTCCAATAAGAATACAGGAAAATCCTTTCTAACCTTGTGTCTGTCATGCTGGAAGTGTTAAACTGTCATGTAGATGTGATACTTGAGGATGTGGGTTGTTGGTGGACCTGGCGGTGCTGGGGGAATGGCTGGACTTGGTGATCTTGGAGGTATTTTCCAACCCTTCTCAGACTCTGGAGGAGGGGGTCTTTTTGTTGCCTGTTGCTTGCTTAAGTTCACGGTGTAGAATCATTAAAAAAAGAAAATAAAATTTGTTCTCTTTAGAGGCCTGGTGCTTTCAAACAGTCCTGTAGCTGACAAGTCAAACTCTCAAAGGGCCCTGGGAATGAGTGCTGACATTGCTCAGTCAGCCCTTCTGCATGAACTATACAACTATTTCCCTTGCAATAAATATTGCAGGCAACCTTGATCACCCTTTGAAAATTCATCAATATGAATTCCTATTCCTTTGTGCTTGCATGGAGCTGCTTTGCCTCCAGTTCTGCAGTGCTGTTGTTGTACTGGGCTGAAGGCAGCAAACAGATTTCTTTTCCATATGACACTAGGAACGATGTCTGTGCAAGATCTGGCAGAGAAAGCCCTTCCCACTTACAATAGTTATCTTTGTGCTTTGCTTTTGCTTTAGGCATGCAGCTCTCCTGCTCACAGGCCTTTTGGATGCTGTGTCTTCTGTCCAGCTGTGATGTAGCAGAGAAGGATGAGAGGACATGGAAAATCAAAGCCTGACAGAGTACATGGGCTGTTTACTGCAGCCCAGGCTGACAGTCCAGGAGAAAGAGTAGCTTCTGGGCTCAGAAATTTGGTGCACTACAGCAGAGATGTCAAGGAAAAAAATCCCTTTGGATGGAGGGGAATAAAGGACGAAAGGCTGAGGGTGTTTTCACCAAAACCTGGGTGATATAAGAATCTGCAAAACCAGCATCTCACCCATAGAAGGTCATAAGAAGCCAAATTTTACTCTCTGATACTTTGCTGTTATTGTGAAGTAACTCCTGGAGCAGCTGAGGCAAATTTCTGAGAGGACTTTCAAAGCTATCAGTAAAAATTCAACAATTCAAAGCATTAAGTACCGTTTCCTTCACACCTGACCTTACTGGCCTTGTCTCTCAGCTTCTCCATACAAATCTGCCTGTGTAGTAGCTTGTGGAATCTCAGCCTGGGATTTCTCATGGCTGTACAGCTTTTGCTATTTCTTAGAAGTGTATATGGTTAGATCCATCTAACTGGTGCAGTTCCCATATGGAAACAGTCTCATATTATATGGGCTTACATGAATTGATCATTAAAAGAAACATATTTGGCCCTAGACACGATGCCTTTGACAACAGGGAATCAAACTGGTTTTGCTGTTTAATTTGCAGTCTCCTGGTACGTGTGTTATTCCCAGTACAGTACAAATGAGTGCATCCAACTCAGTTACTATTTTTCTAACCTAAATACTGGTTTTCTTCCTTTGGTTCTGCAAGACCCTGAACCACGAAATGGTAGGAGTGTGTTTCCAAGGAAGTATTGGTGTGTCCTTGCCTCTGCTTCTACTTTTCTCTGTGTATCCATCACTGGCCACTGACAGAGAAAAGGATCTGGGCTGGATAACCTCTGATCTGCCCCAGGATCATTGCTGTTTCTATGAGCACAGTGATAATTGAGGCACTTAGCAGGGTTCAGAAATAGAGGTGTGGGAGTTCTGAGAGGGACTGAAGGAGGGCATATCAGGGGCTGGATCCCTACACCTTCTCTGCAAAGTCAGGGTTAGGGTTAGTCAGGGTTAGTCTACAGGGCTGGTGTCCCGCCTGTAGGACTTGAGAGTGACCCTTACAACTTCTATGATACGCCTAAAGAAAGTAATTCCTGAGTTAATGAAGTATTTACCTGTAATAAACCCATATTCTTTTATTTCCCACAACCAGGTTCCTGCCTTAAACACTGGCTTTATTTTTGTTCCTTAAGACTAGGTAAGGCAAAGCCTGCTTTAACCACTGATTGTCTTGCCTAGATTGCTGTAGGTCATCCTGACTTCAGGGTCTGGGCTGAAAGGGCTGCATGAAGTTACCTTTGTCCCTTCTTCCCATGCAGCACCAGTTAGAGCTGAAACAAAGTCCATGAACAATCCCTGTTTGCTGCTCCACACAGCTGGGCTGCTGGCACACTACAACATTTTGCATATGCTGATTTAACTGTTGGAACATTTATTCACACACAAAAACATCTTCCTATTCTCTTAGACAAAGGATTTCCCCCCACACACACACACCCCATGTTGTCAGAATCATTTTCTCATCTGTTATTGGGGCAAAACAACTTCCTAGTCTGGAAGTTTCATTCATGGGTAAAGCTTTCTCTGGGACTTGTTTTAAGAAGCCAAGGGTCAGGGGCAGATTTTGCTTCTGGTGAAATGAGCAACAAAACTCCCATTGATTTCCCTGTGAGCTGAATCGAGACTCTCCTGACAATGGGGAGATTTTTAGAGGAGTTATGATGGCTGTGGACAAGGTCTTGTTGCTTCGCCCTCTCAAAGGAGAACTGTTTCTGATGGAGGAACAATCAGAATATTTGTCTCTTTAAATGAATGGTTCTTAGAGCCTGCACTGAGAGGCAGGCTCCCTCTCTGCGGCTGTGAGGCTACTCAGAGCCTCCAATAAATCAGCATGCAGGAGCTGAGAGCTCTGTCCTTGAAGAGATGCACAGTGACCTTGCTTGTGCTTACTCTGGAGGAATAACCAGGGGAAACAGAGGAACCCAAATAGTGAGTGGTGTATGACTGAGGGCTCTGCATTCTGCATGCAAATGCTACGGCAGGGACGGCACCCTGCTGCACAGAATGCAGCTTTCCTGATAGCCTGACCACATTGCTGCTGCTGCTGTTCCCTATTTTCCTTTTTTTTTTCCCCTTTCCTTTTCTTGTCTTTTTTTTTTTTTTTTTTTTCTTTTGCAGGGGACTGAATGAAATCCTCATGATTGTTCCATGCCTGTTCAATAATAGCACGCCCCAGTCACGTCTCCTTGCGAGCACATTTCCTTGGAACCACTGAGCAGCAGCAGAGAAGAGCTGACGACTATGTGTTTCCAACGCAGGTTGCCGGAGCCCCGTGCTTGCCATTGGCTGCAGTTTTCTGGTTTATTTGCAGCTTCCCCCATCTGGAATATGAAAATGGGATTGAAGTAGATAATTGCTAGCAGCGGGTTTTCAAGAGAGGCTTAGAGGGAACAGAATGCCTCTCTCACAGCATAAGCTGCCTGCGCTGGAAGAGCTCTGAGAGATGATTTTAGATGTTACCCACGTCTGAATCTCCTGGAAACTTTACCATGGAAGCAAGCCATTACGCACAGTCCTGGAGCTAACACCCAAAAGGGGCAAGGAAGGGGCAGCAGGGCCAAACAATGGGATACCCTGTCCTTGGATTGCCCACAGAAAAGCCAGCAAGCTTTCCCCTCTGCTTCCCAGCAAGAAGGGCATGAAGGCGGTGATGAACTGAATTTTACCCAGTGGAGCTTCAGTGGCCTTTAGGAAGGATGGGGTACACTGACCCTTCATCGAGCCGGGATTTGCTGGGAAACAGAACTTTGTTCTTCATATTCATCTGCGCCTTTGCTGTGGTCACCTTGCTGCAGCAGATCCTCTACGGGAGGAACTATCTCAAAAGGTAAGGGGGGATTTGAGGGAATTGGAAAAGTTGCCTGCTCGGACAGATGGGAGATAGAGTTCCAGCCAAACCATTACAGCAGTTCAAACCACTTCTCGGTGTTGTGCTGGCAGTATTAACATCTTATCTGTGAAGGTGCATCTGGCATCTGTGATGTCTGTTAGATTATGAATACAGGGGAATGTTAGGCAGAATAGAATGTTTTGTAAGTTTCTTAGTTTATGTTTTAATCCTCAGCTGCTGCTGCTGCTGCAAAAAAAAATAGGTTGTGTTTAACTTAAACTGACTTGTACCACCTGAGTATTTGCCCCTGATCAGACCCTGCCTTATAGGCTTCCCACTCTATATAAGTTAAAGCTGAAATAACTTGGGAGGCTGAGTTAAGGTCGTATGCTACTTGCTTAGACTTTAATGTCTTTAGAAACAAACATGCAGATGCAATTCCTAAAATCAAGGTGGCAATATTACTGTTGCAAGTGACTGAGAGAGCACTTTATTTTCTCACTGCTTTATTCCTATGAATTGCTGCTGAGTCTGCTTTGCTGTAGAGCACATCAGTCTTTGATGTGAAAATAGTGCTGCTGTTTTCACAGCAAACACCAGTGGGGATCTCTAAGTGTTTAACCTTGACCCATGCAGAGTTTATTTTACTTAAATCTAGTTTGAGGAGTTACAGCTTGTATGATTTTATGAGGAGGAATGTGCCTCTTTCATGATTTGAGGTAAACGTGTTTCACTAGTATAGGCAGCTGCTGTGGAATTTTTTTACTGGAATTAAGCTGTATTCTGCCAGAAGAGATCAATGGTTTGGTTCTTGCCTTGTTTGCAACCCATGTAGTTGTTTGTCTTGTGCCAAGAGCAAGCAAAATGCTGGCAAATCAGCAAACGTTTCTCTCTGGGAGGGAAAACCAAGCATGATATTAATATGTATAGACAGGAGTGTTGCTTATCCACAGAGCAATTTGTGTGCCTTGCAAAGCCCCCTTGGCTGGGAGGCTCTGTCTGCTTTTTGGGCACCTCAGTTCCAGAAACATGTGACTTTTCTCAGTTGGAAGGAGCAAGAATGAGCAGAGATGTAGAAAACATGTTTGTTCAGCTTGGAGGAAAATGAGGGAAGATATGATAACTGCCTTGAAATACCCAAACTATTTCTGAGAAGAGGAAGGTAATAAACTCATCTGTGTAAAGACTCTCCAACATGATAAGAAGTTGTGGATTTAGGCTGTAGCAGGAAAGATTTGGATTTAACCAGATGAGAAACTTTTAAAGAAAAAGGTTATCCAAGAAGGTATAAAATTTCCATATCTGGGGGCTTCAGGAATGTGGTAGGTAGAGAGGGGTAGTACCCAGCTGTCTTAATGTTGAGGGTGTGACTTTATGGCCAGTTGAGGTCTCATCTTGCCTTATTTTCCCTGTTTTTCCCATTTGTCCTGGAGGCCTGGCAGCCCTACCAATCCTTGCTTTTCTGAGTCAAAATGACTGCAACAGGATCAGAGTGATGACAAATAAATCCGAAGTATAAACTGGAATGAAAAATGGCAGAGTAAAGATAAAATGATGAGGAGATGCAAGTAAAACTCTTCCAGTGAGTGATCTCTGTGGCCTGTCTCTGTCCTGCCTCATGCCCTGGGACCCTCTCCTGTCATCATAAGGAAATTAAAAAAGGCTGACATCCAATTCTCAAGATTGCAAGGAGAAAATTTTGGTTCTGAGCCCTCTGCCATCAAGGGGACTCAAGCAGGGACACATGCATACATTTTGTCACTTGGACTGGAAAACATTGTTTGTTTATTTATTTATTTATTCATTCATTCATTCACTCATTTATTTATTTATAGTGCAGCTTGTCAATTTTTTTGCTTGATTGGTTTTTGTTTTTGTTACCACATGAAAGAGTCTCAAAGAGGGCTCCCCCCTTGTTCAGTGCAGGGGAAAAGCCCTTCAGCTCCTTTCTGCTGGGAAATGGCAGTTCCCATCTTCCATGGAAATCAGAATGCAGGACGTGGCAGTGTCAGGCTGTCAGTTACTGATGACAGAAAGGTGATTGATGTACCAGCCTATATTATTGTTATCGTAATATTACCATGAAGTTACTTTTTTCAGCTTTCCTTTCCCCTCTTTGAGTCTTTAATGCCCTGAAGTACCATCCAGTGAGCATTCCCAGGCAGTCTGATTCCAGCCTGCTCGTGCAGGAGTAGCTGTAACCTTTTATTATCCTTTTATTTCACAAACCTCTGGTTTTAAGTCCCCTCCTAGAAGCTGATGCTGGCTGTGAATTCCTTGGACATATTATACCTGGCACCTCAGGGGCCACGGTGGAGCTGGTGGTTTTGGAGAGCATCCTGGCAGAGGGGAAGTGGGGTATTTATATCTCTGGTGCCACTTGCCAAGCTGGAGCTTGGGGGAAGCTGCCTAAACCTACAGCCATTTACTCTCTGGGATTCCACATGCTGCTTGTTTGGTGATAGCCTTTACTTTCACCCCAACACCTGCAGAAATAACAAGCCCCTTGGCCTCTTCCCAAGAAGAAATTCCCTGGTGTATTTACAGAAACCTGAAAATTTCCCTGAACTACTATTCTAGTAAATGTACCGTGCTTTTAAGTCTAAATATAACAACGGGGTAGCTCTTTTCTCTGCAAGAAGAAGTTGGAAATAGGTAAAGGCCAGCAAGGCAGGGGGAATCTGACCTAAAACAAGCAGCCTGGGCACAATGCAGGGGACTTGAGACTGGTCCCACTGAGCAGAGTGGAGAAAGGTACCCTTTTCTGTGAGAAAGATGGGAAAATTAGCTGTATGGCCATAAGCTGTGCCATGCCAGTTGTCTTTACAAGCAGGGAATGGGCTGGTTTGATTGCCATAAAATCCCACCTAAGGGTGTCCACAGAGGGTTTCATGGAGGCTTGTGGTTCTGCCTTTGCCCAAAGCCATATTCCCAAAGCATCTGTGGGGGTGGCAGGACTGCGGACAGGAGAGGATGCTCCAGGAAATAAACTCTGCTCAGTGAAATTTGATAAGGGGACGAGCCTCTGGTCAAGTCCTCTCTTTCCCCTTATGAGATATTAATGAGATCCTGGCATTGGTGGGAGAAAGGGGGAATGCAGAGATTGAATTTCTAGGCATTCACACATTTTTCACCCACCGTGTGATGTTCTCTGCTCCTTCCTTTGCTGTTTTATACCGGGTCATTGAATCCTGCCCCCATTTTTTTTGCCCTTTTTTAGTTTTCCCCCAAGTAGGACGGATGTGGGTGCCCTCACCAAGGCCAGTGCCTCACCCTGTAAGTATCAGCTGAAGTCCTAATAAGAGAGTTAAACTGCAAGCTGGAGAATGACATCGGTGAGCTCTGGTCCCTGTAGCTTCTGATCCCAAGTAAAAAGGATGAAGAAATGAGATATAATTAAGGGACTTTAATACAGATCTCTGGGGTAATTATTTTTATTTTAGGATTAATGTGATGATTAAAAATTCGCTGCATTGATCTGCTAAAGTAGGTTAAATGCTGGGGACTTCTGCTTAAATCCAGAGCTGCCACTTGCTTTTGTATTGACTCCTCTTTCCAGTGCTTGCCTTTCAGCTGAATTTCCTTTTGAATCAGATGCTCAGCTGAGGGCTGGCCTTTTTTTGTCAGCTTTTGTTTGGCCAGCAGGGAATAATCCTGGATTACATCAGGAAACTGCCCCTGCAGTAAAAAAATGTTGAAATCTGTCTTCATCTCCCAACCTGTAGCATGGGAGACATCAATAGGACAGTCCTTCCCTTTGGCAAGGGAAAAATATCAGAGCCATACTTTGCTATATACCAATACTCTATTGGCAGGGAATTCACTAAATTCTGGGTGTTTTAACAGCCCAGCTTCTCTAAAGGGTGAGTGTTAGCTGAAGAAGGGAAATCTGCACCTTTAAAACTACTTATTTTCTTCAGCCAAGTGAGGAGAACCGATTTTCAAAACTATTAAAGACTCTAAACAAAGATTACCCTGGGGCCTGCCAGAGGGGATACACACAATATCTCAAAGAATCACACAGCAAGAAGCAATAAAACTTCCCATGCAGACAGCCTGCATTATTTGAAAGCTTTACATCTTTTAAATGAGAATAAAACATCACTCCTATGTATGTGTATGCCCTAATTAACATCAGTCTTATGACTTGAGGTAATACCACTATTTTTGTACATCTGAAGCAGCTTTTATTCAACAGTTGCAAATCAATTCCTAGACATCCTTACCACTTTCCTTACCACATAAGAAAGATAATTCATGATTGCTTTTTGCACTGCATGTGCAAATGAAGAACAAACCCACAGGAAATAAACCTGGGCTACACCTTGGGAGATCATTTATGCTGTACCATAAGATCATCTTGTACTTACACAGTGACAGCAGGAGTCACAGTGGGGACATGGAGACTGCGTGTGCCCTGAGTTGTATTTTGTCCTAAACTGGGTTCTTGAGCAACTACAGCCAGCTCAGGTCAGCTGAGAGCTCCTGCCCCATTCCTGGGATGTGCTCCCCTGGACTGTCCATAAACCCCCATGGAGGTGTTAACCATAACCTGAGACCATTTATCCCAGCGTAAAAAGTCTCTTTTCATTGAAATATTTTCTCCCAGAGACGTAAGCTGAAGGTCAGTTAGTGAGTCATCTTTCTGGTCTTTAGATGACTCTGTGCCTCCAATTCTAACCAGAGGGAAATACTATACCAGAAAAATGACAAGTATCCAGTGAGTCACCTCGATGAATCCTTGACAAAGCTCCAGAGCAGATCTTAGCTTTGGGTGGTTTTCTTTGGAAAAAGAACACTGGAAATCTCAGGACAAAGCAAAGTCTTGAAATTATATACAGTACAAAAAATATGTGTATTTATAGTATATGGCCATCATCTTAAACTGATTGTATCTATTCTGGCATAGGCAGAGAAGCTGAGAATCCAGCCATGCCATTCTTGCTCCAAGGTATTCCCAAGGGCATTTCAAAGGGATGAGGACTGGGGTGCAGACATCCCTTTTGTGCCTAACTAACCTGGCAAAGACAGGGAGCTGAATCAGCTCCCCAAGAGGTCAGAGGAGCTCTGGAGCCTCTGCTGGGGTGGGGGAGAGATGGCAGTGGGGTGGAAGGGTCAGAACCAGCAGGGAGCTGGTTAACTCATAGATTAACTCATAGATTAACTCAGCTGGCTGCAGAGTCATAGAATCACAGGATCACAGAATGGTTTGGGTTGGGAGAGACCTTAAAGACCGTCTCATTCCAGCCCCCTACCATGGGCAGGGGCACCTTCCACCACGCCGGATTGTTCAGACCCCCAATGCAACTTGGCTTTAAATACTTCCAAGAGTGTGGTGTCCACAACTTCTCTGGGCAATCTGTTCCAGTGCCTCACCATCCTCACAGTAAAGAGTTTTTCCCTAATATCTAATCTAACCCAGCCCTCTATCTTTGTGAAGCCTTTCCCCCTTGTCCTGCCACTCCATGCTCTTGTAATAATGTCTCTCCCTCTTTTTTGTCACCTTTCTTCAGGTACTGAAAGGCCACAATTAGGTCACCCCAAAACCTTCTCTTTTCCAGGCTGACAATCCCAATTCTCTCAGCTTTTCCTCATAGCAGAGGTTCTCTGTCCCTCTCATCAGCTTGGTGACCTTGTCTAGACTCTCCAATAGGTCCATGGCCTTCCTGTGTTAGGGACCCAGACCTGGATGCAGTCATCCCCCACTGGTCATCCCATTCCTTTCTCATGGATGCTGTTAGTTTCTTTAGGCCAATGCCCCTGAAACCAAACTCTTTCCTCCTGCTACTTAGAAGGGGAGTTTTTTTGACCCATAATTTTAATTTGCTTTTAAAGGGAAGCATCAAGTGAGATTTTAGTACCAGAGTATGAGGATATGTTATTTCCTCCCTTGTGCTCCATGGCAGTGCTCCCTATGGCTCTGACAAAGCAAACAGGCAGGATTTGTGTCCCTGCTCGCTCTAGATGTGCTATATTTCTAAAATTGTTATGTTTCACCTCTGCTTTTAAGATGGCAAAACCACTTTTCATGTCAAAGTGAAGGTTGAGTTTTGCCAATACCCAGCATTCAACACCCTTTCATCCAAGGTCATTTAACCCTCGTGACATTTCTGTTAAAAACATCTCTGTTATAACCTGCCATTGACTTGTTTAATGTAATTTTGAAAAGGATTAACTTCTTGGCCTCTGCGTGTGTGAGCTGGTACAGAGTTCAGTCTTCATTTGTGGAAAACCAAACCCCAAGTGTTGCTATTTCAGGTTGTGCTACACCCCTGACCCCCAGAGCCTCAGCTGTGAAGGATCACATCCTTGACCACTGACCTCCAGTGTTGCTGACCTGGTAATTTGGTCTTTTAATTTTGACCTGATTGGAGTTTCCTGGTCGTTCCTACACTTTCTGGATTTGGTTCAGACATAATCATTATGCAAAACTTTGTATTTTTTTACTTTAACCGCGCCTCATTCTTACCCTTGATTGCTTTTTCATTTCATTTCTCAATTTTTAATTCAAGTGCATTCATTGCTCAGCAGTCCATGCCTCCCTCAGGCAAATTGTGGACTTAGCCTCTCATTTCTTTGAGGCGTCTTTGCCCTCTGTTGCTTGCATATATTTTGGGTTTTCATCAACCCTGCAGATAGTCACTGTCCTTCCATGTCCTTTTTATTCAGCATGTTTTATGCTTTAATTCTCCTGTGGAAAACCTTGGAAGCAGTCTCTGTCACTGGTATGGCATTTTCCATCAGAACAAATAAGGCCAAACTAGGCTTTTCACAGTCAGCACTGAACATCTTCGATCATCAAGAGTTTTGAGGGTTTGCTAAGTGGTAGGAGGAGATTGTGCCATCCACTTCAGTGCATGGAGAGAGGGAGTATTGCCTGCTCCTGTGCCTGGTACTGGGCACACAGTCATTGACTCTAAATGGCGTTTTGCTCATTGTTTTCAGCATGAATCCTCAGGGCAGGGTAGGGACACTTGACCTGATGCTAAGTATGTTAGTACTGGAAACTCGAGATGCAAAGCAATTAGTTTAGTCAGATCTCTAGTGCTATGGTGAGATTGCTTGTGGTGCTCAGGCTGCATCAGGCATCTTTGCAGTGAGCTACCATCTCAAATGTCAGAATTTGCTGGTATCTTAAAACATTTGGGGTTTCCTGTGAGTCTCTGTGCTTGGGGCTTGATTGTTTTTTCAATCTGCCTCATTATCAATTAAGTCCACTGTGGGTTTTTTTTGTTGCCCCTAAGTATTACAAATACTAATATTTTAATTATGAACAATTACTACAAATAGAATTGATAAAGATTATGTATTGCTCCTAAGATGTTTATCTTCCAGCCACAGATGAGAAAAGATAAGATTGCATTGGTTTGAAAGGTATCCTTTTATGTTTTTGATGTCCTACTCAACATTTCATCCTCTTTAAGCCCACTAATTGAATGTGGTGTTACATCTGCTTTATCCTTCTTGGGAAGTGATTTTGGACAGTTTTTCAGATGTTGCATGTGAATATCTGATGCAAGACTTAACCCAAATGTGAAATGTGTTACATGAAACAAAACCTTTTTCTATCTAATAATGGTTATAATCCAGAAGCTTCCCACCTATGTTTCCAATTTTGCTTTTTGCACTAGTCAAAATATACTCCTCCACCATTCTAATACTATTATTTCTGTCTAGCACATAGAACCAAACTTGTCCCTGGTATAATAATGTAAGACCAAATGTGTGGTGTAACCAGATGTACTCGTTTCCCACATCCTCCATCCGTATTTTGTCTTTCATGGGACCCATATTATTTCATTTATTCCTTTTGCTGTGAATATTCCATTTCTGTACTTCCATGTGTTTTCATACATTTTCAAAACCTCTTAATAATCTTGTCCCAGTAAGATGGCAAGTGATCAGCTCAGTAATTACCCACTGTCAGTCAGCTTGCAAAGCTGTAGGTCACTGAGACAAAGATTGATCACTTTTGATGCAGCAACTAGAAGGACATATGCATCCAGATTAAAACTTGCATTTTGTTAGATTTACTGGAGAAATAACTATTTTTCTAAAGAGGACTGCTCAGATTCAATGCTGCTTCCACTGGATGAAAAAGTGAGTTTTCATATGGACTCACATAAAAAGGACAGCATTCTGCTCACGTGCATGATTTGGCCCCAGGAAGCTTTTATTTATTTGTGCCCTGCCTGGTAGGCTTATGCCTGTGGATCTCCAACTGGAAGAAGCCAATGGACACATAGTATTTTTCTGGCATTATATAGCACAGGTGAATTGGACCTGGACTGCTACAGGCAGATTTGTGTTGCTTTCTTTCATTTGTGCTGCATCTTTCTGGATTGCTGTGTCTTGAATATTTGTTCCTAAATGGATTGGGGTGTTTGTCATGATATTAAACTGTTCAAATAAGCATTTGCCTTGTTCTTGTCATCTGATTTCATTGTCTTCAGGGACTGAGTCTGGCTCTTTTGTCAGGAAAGAGGTTTAGCACATTTAGTTAATCTGACTGGACCCTGCTGGGCTGGGCTTGGTCTCAGTGTCTCACTGTTACCTAGTGGTAACTTTACTCCTTTTGAGCACCTCTGAGGTCTTTTCAAGTGCAGTGTAAATGAACTTGCTGTTTCTGGCCTGTGCAAAATAAAAAGGGATCCTTGTTATTTCTCCATATCTCCTCTTGCTGTTATCTCTGTTGGCTGCTATGCTTGTCTTCACCTGTGCACTGTTCTGTCACCCTGGAGACTCCTGATCTTCCCCATACCCAACCTCCTCTTGCTCTCTGATCCTTTTTAGTGAGTGTTTTCAATCACTCTCATCTGCAGGTCACTCATGCATACCGCTGTTTTCGTTTTATTTTCCATACACCCTGTGGACACAGTGAGTCATAGTTTCCTTATTTTGCAGAAAGAAGGAATTGGATCTCTGGCAAGATTAACCATCTGACTTTCCACCACCTCTGTGACATCCCTGTTAATAGGCTGGGGGCATCACTTTCCATTTTCAAAGAGAGTAGCACGGTCATTTAACACCAAAGTCTTCAGCTCCTTCCCTTCAAGGGCACAAAAATTATGAAACAGGGAAACTGAGGTACAGTGAGAGTGATTTTCCAGTGATTTTTGGAAGCCTAGACATGGCCTGGACTGTCTAGTTGTCAGGGCAGGGACTGGATATATGTTTGAATAAGCAAAGTGCAGGACCACGACCAAGCGTGTAGAAATAGGATTATAAAATTGCTAATGATGCATATGGAACCAATGTATATACTATTAGCTTCTAACTTCCACAGGAGGTGGAGTCACAAAACCTGGATTTGCTGTCACCTCCTAATGGCCTCTTTGCTAGGGAGAATGCACATAGAGAAGGAATATGACAACTGCTAGAAAGGAAGAGCAGGAAAAGTGAAGACAAATAATAGTGGGAGCTTAGAAAGAAAACAAAGAATTTTGGCTTGCTCTTGGGGATATTCATACATTCCTTCCCTCCTTCTAAAAAGGAGTCTATAGACTCCTCTGCTTCCCCTTGTTTGACTATCTGTGTAGGCCAGCAAGCTGAGTCAGGTTTTGGCTTAGCATCACTGATATAAAATGACATTAGTTTCTGTCTCGTTTAGCTTTTTTTTGGGGTTTAATCTGCCTCAGGTGGATGCTGGATGAGGGTAGTGGTAGCTGTCACCTTGAAGCATGGAATGGAAGTCGCCTGCTGGCTGGGATTAAATGGGATGAGCTGGTGGTGTTTGGGGAGTGGGTTGTCACTGGAGTGGCAGGTGCCCTCTCCTTGTACCACCTGTGTGATGCTCCTCGTGCCACTCAGTCCTGGTCACCCAGAGATGCTGGTCACTGTGTTAATCATCCACTTTTAGCAAACTGCTCTTATGCCTTGAAGCACTTGGATCTCCCCTGAAAAAATTCTGCTGTGCACACGGTCATGGCCAGCTCTGTGGGTAGAGCCCATGCAGGACCTCCAGCTGTGCTCAAAGCCTTTTGGGTCTTCTTCATTTATTAGCTATAGAATAGCCCCCTCTTAAAGCCTTGCCTTCTGGTCTGAACTGAATTTTCACCTTTCCTCAGAAAGACAATGAGCCACCCCTGAGCTGGGATCTCAGTGTGACAGCAGCATGGGTACAAAGCTTCTTGCTTCAATCCATCCACACGTTCATTCTTGCCTCGTGGTTCAAAAAACCTTGTAATTACCTGACATCCTCTGCTATTAAAACCTCCTCTTGCGTAGGAGTTGTTTTTTGTTTGGTTTGCAGCAACAGGCTTTTAGTATTTGCTTCCTGCTGTTTCCTGACAGCCGGTTTTGACAAGCCCTTCAGAATTACTGCTGCTTTGTTAATTTTCTGGTTTTTCACCCCCTCCTGCTATTCTTACATTACGCCACTGTTTATTTGACCACACACTGATTCAGCATTTACAGTTACCAATTAGGATCAAAATATTGCTTTGACATTTACCTGGAACTCAAGTCTTTGTTGCTAAGCCATCCAACTCCACAGAGCTTCTCTAACTCAAGGCACAACATTATTCATCCTCTCATTTGTTAGGGGCACTTTCCGTGATTAATGATGGCCATAAATGACACCCATCTTCCTCGATGAGCAATTTGCTTACCGTGAATGGGTGAAACATAATATCTCTGCACCAAGAGTGTTTCTGGTTATTGCATCTTTTGTGAAGTCGTCATCAGCATCACACTTTGGGAGAACACACTAATTTTAGAAGTTATCACATTAGGGCAAATGGAGCAAATGGCAAAGTTCCACTATTTGCAATCATTGGTAATGATTCCAGGTGTAAAAATAGCCTTTTTTTTTTTTTTTGTAACTTTGACATGAACTATCTCATATAGTAGACCTCTATATCTGAGTCATTTCCTCAGCTTTCCTTCCATTTCATAAATCTTTTCCCACTCTTGTTTTTTTTTTTTCTCTGCTTCTTCATTATTTTCTATGTTTCCGTCTTGCATGTGCTTTCATACTGCAATTCTGATTCACAGAACCTTAATTTGCCTCCTCTTTGTTTACCTGTTTAAATGTAGTTAGTGCTGGGAGTGAATGTGCTAGAATTTAACTACAGTAATATGCCCAAAAAATGTACTGATGGAGCTGTTCAAGTCTCTTTTCTATTTTCTCAGGCCATTTGCAAGTTTGGACAGACAGCTTTTATGGACATTTAGAACTCACAACTGAGAGGATTATAACATTTTATGTTTTAAAAATTGAATTCTCCCAACTCAAGGCTGATTGAAATCAATGGTAAAGCTCTCAGTAATCTTGTTAGAAACAGAATTAATTCAGGTCAGTGTTTTTAAATGTCTCATCCTCTGTTTCTACTCTGTCCTAATACTACAAACCATTATTCACTGAATTTGTTCTTCCTGTGAGGAGGAGGTTTATTGTACCATCACTGCAGAAAATGCAGAGCAGCAGCTTGGTCTCAGCCTTGCAGACTCACAGTGAGACACACAGTCCTATAAGCTGTGGAACATTTCTTTGTTGGTGTGTTTTGTGTATTTATAAGTCTGTGTGTTGCTGACCTCCAGAGTACCTGCTGGAAGAAGAGCCCTTTGTGATCAGGGCTGGACACTTAACTTTCTCCTGACCCTGAGCTCAGCTCACAGCTTTGTACTTTGTCCTCACCACAGAAAGTGTCATACCCCAGACCCTAGCTTGCCCTTGGCAGGTATTTTTGTACGTTAATTAGATCCCCTTTCCTGCCATTTCAAAGCTAAGTATTTTGAGCTGGTCATCATAAGACATATCTGCCATTCCTCAGTGTTAGTCTTCCTGTCTCCTCTTGGATCTTACCCAAAATGTGAATGTCTCCTTTAAACTTGGTGCCCCTGCTGCAGTGCACACTGTTCCCAAAAAACAGCTTGATGAGACGAGGGCATTAAAGAGTGATTTTGCCACTTGTTTTGCTTTATGGACAGATTTACCTCCCTCCACCTTTTAGATTTCCTTCCAGCTGTTACATGAGGAGTAAAGACATAGAAATGGAAAGGACTTTATTGTAAGTTTTAATTCTTCATGTAATCTGCTTGAATAATGGCTATTCTTTTAGGAAAGTTCACCCCTGAAGGACACACAAACACCAGCTATTTATCTGAATTAATGCTCTCTATTTCAGTTTGCAGGCAAATATCTAAGCCCGAAAGTTCTAATTTAAATCCAATTAAAAAGTACAATTCCAACTTGGCTTTCCCACACTTCTGTTTTCTCTCTTCATGTATCATTCAGTGCTGCCCTTAGCAATTAAAAGATATTTTTAAGGCCATATATTTAGATGTCTTTTACAAAGATATATGCTCAAAGAAAGCATGATTCTATACCAGTTATAGCGTGGCAAAAAATGTGTTAGACTGCAGTACATGGGAGATAACCACAAGTGTTTATTTCAATAAGGCTCAAAGTGAAGGTGTTTTAGTAGTTTTCTCATGTTTTCTTCACACCAGTATTATACTCAGAAATTGTATCCTGAGCAGCATCAGCTGATTAAAAATTGCCAGAGCAGCATAGAAGGTATGGGGCTCCCTGATAATCCCGAGCACTTAATTACCCTTCAACCACTACAGCATAATGTATGCACACTTGGATGTGATTCATAGAATCCCAGAATCCCAGAACAGTTTGGGGTGGAAGGGATTAAAAGATCATCTTGAAGCTCATCCAGTTCCACCGCCTGCCATGGGCAGGGACATCTTCCACCAGCCCAGGTTTCTCCAAGCCCCGTCCAACCTGCCCTTGGACACTTCCAGGGATCCAGGGGCAGCCACAGCTTCTCTGCCCAACCTGTGCCAGGGCCTGACCACCCACATTGTAAAAAACTTCCTCCTAAAAATGTTCTTCCCACCCAGCATCTTCTGAGACAGCTGGGACAGCTCAAAAGCTGGAATGAAAATAACCCTAGATGTGCATTTTCCATTTATATTGTCAGTTCACAATGTAACTGAACCTTTAGAGAGAGCAGAAAACTATTACAAGGTTCTTTCCCAGTGCTAACCCAGCAGAAGAATTCTGCCTGGGTGAAAACAGAACAGCACAAATAACACTGACCCATGTAATATCCACTGGATGGAGGTTCTGGCAGACATCAAGTAGAAGAGAGAGAAGCAGTGTTTACAAAGGGGTATTTCAGATTTAACCCAGCTCTGGGGAAAAAAAAGTGACATCTGTTCAAGCCACAAAATCTGTTGGCTCCTCAGAGCTCCCAGTTACAGAGAGAAAGGAATTAAAGTTGGGATCTGAACTTCTCAGCCACGTTAATTAAAGGCTGGCACCTCTAGAACATCAGACGAGCCACACGCTGTGTTTCCAAAATGTCTCTGGTGCTTTGGAGAAAGATGGACTACAAAGCATCTAACCCTGCCCCTCCTTTCAGAAGAACCATTTTGACCATGCAGACAAATCTGAGATCCATTAGGAGGTGTGGGCTGGCTCAGAAATTATCCAAGATTTGACAAGTCTGCAAACATCTAGTCTAGATGTACCTCTAGAAGAGGTACCTGCAGGATGTCCTCAAACCCTGAATACCCTCACACAGGAAGCTGGTGGGCAAAATCCTAGTTTCTGACTATTTTATCCATTCAGGATGAGAGCAAATGGCTTCAAGTTGTGTCGGGGGAGGTTTAGCTTGGATATTAAGAAAATATTTCTTCACCGAAAGAGGACATTTTCAGGTCAGGCATTGGACTAGGATGCCGAGGGGAGTGATGGAATCACCATCCCTGGAAGTGTTCAAGAAACGTGTGGATGTGGCACCTGGAGACATGGGTTAAGGGTGGCCTTGGCAATGCTGCACTCGATGATCTGAGGGCTTTTCCAGCCTGAAAGATTCCACAAATCTGTGATTTGACAGTGGGATCATTCCTATTTTTTACAGATACAACCAAAGCTGTACAGATGGCAAACTTCCCCCTGGGACACCCCCTGCATTCAGCCACACTCCTGAGTGCCCCATTTCCTCAATGACAAGAGGTGGCTTATTCAGCCAAGGTGCCCAGCCCTGCAGGGAGCAGCTCAGCAGGCTTGACAAAGGTCTCCTTTCCTCCTAATACTGTGGACACCAGCCAACAGCCACCCCTTGCCTGGCTTGCAGGTGGAGACCCACAGTTCTCCCAGCCACCTCCAAGCCACACAAGCAGCCCCAGCACACAGTGTAGGATCTCTCTCTCTCTCTCTCTTGCTGCTTTTTCTTGATTTTCTGGTCCATCACCTTCTGCCCTAAGAGCCTCCTGAGCTTCCCTCTCTGTGTTGCCCTCTCTCCTCCACCATCACCCAGCACACCCACAGCAGAGCTCAGCTAAAATCTGATTTTTCAGGGATTTTATGCCCTGCTCTTTGGAGAGAGCCACCTTTCTCCCCATGGGAGGTGTTATGCAGTGACACACAGAGAAAGCAGCTCCTGGAGCTGATGGATTGCACCCCAGCCAACCCCAGACTCGGAATATGTGGGGAGCTGATCCCTCACCACAGGCATTGATAAAACAAAGCACTTTTCATTGGCTTTCTGATGTCTGGACCTTGGAAAACACTTTGCACTTTCACTATACTGTTGTGTTCTGGGCTTTTATCCCTCTTTTTTCTTTTCATTTTTTTTTTTTTTAATCACAAAGTCTCATTATATTTGTTGGCTTTCTCAAAGCTCCAGCTCCCTGGCATGATGAGAAAGTGTGCACGACATGGCATCACTAGAAACAGGCTTGTTATTTACTCTGGAAAATAGCAAGCAGGATCTGGGACTATTCATGGACTGGAGAAGAGCATTTCAGCTCAGGGGGCAGGGTGCCAACTCTGCACACCCACTTGCTCCATTAAACTTACCTCCAATGGGCTGCTTTCAAAGAGGACTCCCCAAAGTCCTCTGCAGACACAGCAGATCCAAGCAGGGATTGTTGTTGGGTGCCCTGGTACATCCCTCCCCACCTGCACCACCCTCCTGCCTGGCCCTGGCACCTCCTTGATGCCCTTCAGCTCTTGTGCTGACCTGGATGCACCTCTCCCTGACAAGGGATGCTGCCAGGGAGCTGGGCTTCTGCAGAGCATGTCCATCCCTGTTTCCCATTTAAACTGCAGGGCCTTGGGAAGGGGCCCTTGCTGCCTCCCCACTCCCAGCCTGGGGTCAGAAAGCTGTGACCACTTGTGCCATTGCACCAAGAAGAGGAGGTGGGGGAGAGGAGAAGCACCAGTGCTCCTTGTTCCACATGATGAAAGAGCAGCAGCCCTTTTAAAAGGTATTTTTTGCAAAGCCTCCATCAAAACCATCCTTCCCCCAAAAGACAGGGTTTTCTAGAAGTGAAGTTGGATGAGCTGTACCTAGAGCCCACTTGGCATGACACCATCATGCTCCTTTCCCCTGGCTAAATAATGAATGTGACTATGTTTAAAGCTTGTTATGAGACAGACCTTCCCATCACTGTGTTCCCAGCACCAGGTTATTACAGCATCCATCACAGCCATCTCCCAGTGCAGCAGCCAGAGCACAGCACTTGTTCTTCAGCCCCCTCATCCCTTCAGCCTCCTCATTCCATCAACCCCTACAGAGCATTCAGCATTCTGGACAAAATATCACACAGAGAGAAGAACCTCACCCTCCCCTCCATCAGCATAAGCCAGACCAAGGTGCTAAAGCACCTCAAGTGTTTTCATCAGGTTTGAGCCCCAGAGCCAGCACCAACCTTGAAGAAGACTTTGGTGCCTGGAGAAGGAATGTGAGGAAGGAGCAACTCAAAAAAGCCCATTGCATCCACAGGGGGAAGCACAACAGATATTATAACACATGGTGGGAAATGAGAGAGGTAAAGGTGGAGGAGTGAAATGATGCTAAAACCAACAGCAGCACTGGCCAGGAACAGGTTTAGGGTGGTTATTAGAAAAAGGTCCTTCCCCCAGAGGGTGGTGAGCACTGCCCAGGCTCCCCAGGGCAGTGGGCACAGCCCCAAGGCTGCCAGAGCTCCAGGAGGGTTTGGATAATGCTCTCAGGGACAGGGTGGGATTGTTGGGGTGTCTGTGCAGGGCCAGGAGTTGGACTCAATGATCCTTGTGGGTCCCTTCCAGCTCAGGATATTCCACAATTCTTTGACTTCTCATCTAGCAGATAACCAGGCTCGTAAGGCGTTTGCTGAAGGACAGCAGAAGTTGTGTCTCTGCAGAGCCACCACAAAGGTCAGCCCAAGCAGAAAAAACCTCCCTTATCACTTAGTTTCTAATAGAAAAAGGTGCAGAGAGAGATGCTGCTCAGTGGATAAAGAATCCCATGACAAACAAACCCAGGACAAGGACAGGGGCTCAGCGCATCTGGTTCCACACAATCAGGACAACACATGAACCAAAGAATGTTATGAGATTCCCCGATGTTGTTGAGCTCTGGGCCTTTATATTGTTAAAGGCGCTCAAAATCACTTGTTACAGGAAGAACAGAGTTGCACAGGACACCTAACTAACATAGCTCAGCTTCCCTAACAGCATCCCAACTCCCTCCAGGAATAATTGCTTTCTCTCCAAGGGACCTTGTCTCCCTTCCCTGTGGTCCGTGCCCTGTTTTTCTAAGCCTGTAACTATCTCCTGGTGATATTTTCCTTCCCCAGAACAACCCTGCACCCTACAGAAGCACCTGGATGGCATCACATGCCATCTGGATCTGGCAATACCAGGGTTCTCCTTGCAGATGACCCAGGGCAAGGTGGTGATAAGTCCTTTACCTCCAAGGTGCTTCTGTGATCTCCTCTGACAAAACACCCAGGATTTCCACTGTCAAGTTTGTAATCACATGTTCCAGACAGCTTTCCCTGCTCAAATCAAACACGGCCACAGATAGGCTGCTGTTTATTTCTGCAGGCTGGAGGACAACCACAGAATACCCTGAGATGGAAAGGACCCACAGGGACCATTGAGTCCAGCCCTCAACCCTGCAAGGACCATCCCCAGGAGTCACCCCCTGTGCCCCAGAGCATCACCCAAACCCTCCTGCAGCTCTGGCAGCCTTGGGGCTGTGCCCACTGCCC